>JABSTQ010008508.1:0-45429 GCA_013358835.2 Ixodes persulcatus | reverse complement strand
ATACCACATACGGTCGAAAGTTGTCCTCCTGATGCTGTTCCAAACGATGTAGTCCCTGTGCCGCTTGAAATCACCTCCCACCAGGATCTCCCAAAGTCTTTCGGACGCGTCAAGTCACCGGATCAAAGAAATACGCAACGCTTCCGAAAGACTTTGGGAGATCCTGGTGGGAGGTGATTTCAAGCGGCACAGGGACTACATCGTTTGGAACAGCATCAGGGGGACAACTTTCGACCGTATGTTGTATGTCAAACGAAGGCATGTTCTGGATAGCATTAAGATGAAATCTCAGGAGGGAAGGGCTAGAGAGTCACGGTTTTGTAGTTTTGTCGATCGGATGTGTGGAGGTTCTGTTATCAACCCGGGTGGCGTAATGTTGTCAGGGAAGACGCAAGAAGTGTTGGGAAAGAGACCGAAATTTTGTATTGATGTAAAACCGTCAAGGGTGGATGTATTTTCATCCATACAGTCGGTTGCGAGAGCGGTCAGGCATGAAGAAAAAGCGGCGTTTATTGAACAGGCTGTTGGCAGAATGGAAAACGTAATGGGGAATGAATACCCAAAGGAGAAAAGGAATTTTCGTGTCGTCAACTCGGTTAGAAAGGAGTTAGAGGATTGTTCATTGCAATTGCTACAAACGGATAAATCCGGTAGATTCGCGGTTCTTTGAAAATCGTCATTTCAAACGAAAACAGGTGATGCGATGGAATCTTTGTTTCATGAATGGGGTGGAAACATCGGGAAGCTAAAGAAAAATGTAGTTTCGATTTTGGAAGAGGACGAATTTGAGGATGTAGTAAAGACCATGTTGAATTTGTCAAAGTCAGCTTTGAGCGCAAAATTCTTCATTAAGGATCATAAACCGGAGATGCCACTTAGAGTGGTGATCAATGAGAATGGGACTTGGCAGAAGGTAGTCTCCGTGTTTCTTCAAAAAGGTTTAAACCATGCAATTCTAGATAAGTCTTTGTCACTAAGAAATTCGAGTGAATTGATCACGATACTTGAAGGTCATCATGGAAAGGAAGGAGATGTGTTGTCAATGGACATCAAGGATCTTTATTACTCATTAGAGAGGAGTCGGATGTTGGAAAGGGTAAAAGGGGTGCTTGAAATGAATTTGGTACGGTTCCAATTGCGGTCAGGCATTTCGGTGAACAGTTTTCTTGCCATTCTTGATTACTACTTGCAGTCAACGATAGTAGAGTATGAAGGGAAAAAGTATTTACAGAAAGAGGGAGTATGCATTGGGTCGAGTGTAGCACCGGCGTTAGCGGAAATGTATCTAAATGCTTTGGATTGTATTGTATCTGATAGGTTGCAGGAGTTGACGTCGGAGTCCTGTTTTGTGAAAAGATATGTCGATGATATTTTGATCTGTTCTTTTCGGGAGGGATTATCTGACAATCTGGAAGCAATGATCAGATCGGCAGCCCCGGAACTGAGGTTTACGGTCGAACGACCCATGAATAGTAAACTGCAGTTTTTAGAACTTATGATTCACAATGAAAAAGGGCTATTGTTAGGAATATGGAAAAGAAAACGCAAAACCACTGCTATCGAAAAAGAGTTGCCATTCAAAAACAGTGAAAGCGGGTATTGTAAAGTCTTTAATCACAAATGCAATGGAGAGGTCTTGTACACATTTCTTGGCTGAATCAGTAGAAAGACAGTGGAGAAGGCTAAACGGTGCTGGTTATGAGGATGAATTCGTAGGGAAGCAGTTACCCGTAAAATTCGCAGACAAATGTAAGAGAACCAAAGCAAAGGCCAAAAAATAGAACTAGTGTAATTCCGTTTTATCACAAAATGTCTCACAACTTAAAGGCTTGTGCCAAAAAGTTCGGTGTGGATCTGGTTTTTAGTTCAGATTACAAGTTGAGTAAGCTCACACCCTTCCACAAAAGTGTAAGGGAATGCACAAAAACGCATCGAGAAAAGTCTATTCCGTGTGATAATAGAGTGGTATACGAAATCCCCCTGGAATGTGGCTTTAAGTATGTGGGGCAGACGTCAAGGTGTATAAATGACTGATTGACTGAACACAAAAGAAATGTAAAAAACAACGTGGCTAATTCGGAAATAGCGAAACATGTTCAAGAATGTAATAATTGTATACCATGCTGGTCCGAAACAGAGATAATACACAGGGAGTTAAACGACATCAAAAGGGTTGTTAAAGAAACAATAAGAATGAAATCAATGGGCGACTGCATTAGTCAGGTGTCGTTACAGCTAGCAGCAGTGCAAAAACCTTCTTGCGGATTTAAGAGTTTTGTAAAGTGGTTGTTGAATGTGAAAGGGTGTAAGTGGTTTCCTCCTTTGTGTCTTCGGGTGGGGATCAGGTGGATTGGAATCTTTTGTTGCCAGGTTGCTTTGGGATTGTGGGCCGGAGACTAGAGGGGAGGGTGTGCTATGTACGCGAAGGTTCGGTCAATTGTCTTCCGGGAAGGGGAGCTAGAGTGTGGTGCTTTGTTGAAAACGTCAAGATTGTTCAAGGTCGTTTGACAATTGTGGTGGAAAGAGATGAGACCTGTGTTATCTTTTGGCTTTGGAGGTCGGAAAGGGCGAGAAGGTTCTGTGGTGAAGTTCGTGGAGTGTATATAATACCCCTGTCAGACGGGCACGTTAAATGACATTTAAGCAAAATGACATTACAGCTCGGCCAATGAGCGTGAGCGATGAAGAACCAGGATCACGTGAAGAACCAGGATCACGAGCTGATTCGCCGAGCGGTGAATGACATTCGAACAAAATGACATTTACTTTCCCGTCTGACAGAGGTATAAGAGGGTGACCAAATAAACTTGTCTTTAGCTGTGTTAGAGACGTGTCCTCAACTGTTCATTTTTCTTCTACTTTGAAACTTTCCTCTTTTCCTGCCTCAGTCTCGGGCTAAGAACAAAATGGTCATTGAGTGGTCCCATATTGTTGAACTTTATCGTTCTACCCATGAGATGAGCTTGCAATTGGATCCGAAACTTACTGAGAAACACATTTTTCAAAAACCTTTCAGTAACATGGAAGAAAATCATGCCGCACAGTTACTAAGTGCCTCACTCTTTCTTGCAATCATATCCCTTGTTTGTGCCAAGGAGCTTCCTGAGGCAGCCATGGCTGCAGCCTATTTCTGTAATAGGATGTACATACTTTTTATTGTCTAAATAGCTCACAATTCAAGAAGACAGGGCAAAAGTTGCGTCATGCCATTCTGAAGGGAGAATCTGAAACACTCAATTTCTTTCTCCAGCAACTCGGATGGATTTCAGCATGGCAGTCCCAAAGTAGGAGGAAGCCACAAGCCATCATAGGGTGGCAAGTTACTATATTAAGTGTCCTCATGCTCTGGGATGAGCTTTCAAACAGCCATGACTTTAAGTTCTTACTTACACGACACCTGCAGCAAGACCCGCTTGAGAAACGTTTTTGAGCTATGCACGACAAGTGCTGGGCTGCAACACAAGGGCGGCGGAGAAAAGCTCACCGGAGAAAAGCTCACCGGAGATAAGCTCACCGGAGAAAAGCTCACCGGAGAAAAGCTCACCGGCCTTTGAGCGGATGCGGAGAAAAGCTCACCAATTTTTTTAACTTAGCGGATTCTCCGTCAAGCGTGGCAATTTAACACAATTCGCATTCGTCACTTCATTAAAAATATGTCCTCTTTTTTGTAATATTCTTGAAGTTCATTGGGCATATTTACTAATTCCTCAGAAATTAGTAATCACCCATTCGGTATATTAATTAAGCCGCAAGTATAAAATAAGAACATCGTCCACTGGTAAAAAAGACAACAATTTATTGAAAGCTGACAGTGCGCCTTGGGTAGCTCTGTCAGATAAAGCGGTTTGTTCTTTGCGAGCTAATATGAATAGCGGTGTGTGAACCGTTTCAACTCCAAATATCTTGTACTGCCTAATAGATAAGTAGGTGTTTGTTCATGTAATCAGTATCGGCTACGCTGTTTTCTTTCGGTTAATTTCACTAACAAAACTTTAGTTGCGAGGACAGCCTCGTCCTGTCGTGTTTGTGGTCTTCACTCCGGCGTCGTCGTTTGAGCGGTTTTCATCATGTATAACGTTTACCAACTCGCCCTATTCGCTACATTACACAAGACTACATATTATATAGGTCACGAGTAACAACGCTGAGAGTGTGCAGCTCTGAAGGTCACGGGTGGTTTGCAGTAGAAGGGCACTATCGCACAAAGGCAACGAGTGGAAACACCAGCACGAACGGCTAGAAAACGTGCATGTCCGCAGAAGAAAGAAGCCTCGATATCCTGCTCACTGTTCTATCCGGTTTTCAAAGGGGGAACAAAAGCTTCAAAGAGTATTTCAGGCACCGCGTTGTTGCGCATGCACTTTCGGATTTTCGGCATTTACAGTTTTTATTTTTAGGTTTTAGGCAGACATTATAAAGTTTTGGAACTCTTTCGTCTTCTTCAAGTGCATAAAGTTTTCAGTTAGGCTTCGTTGCGTAGAAAGTAAGCCATAGAAAACACTCGCCCGCAATTATTAATTTGGAAGCAATATACCCAATAAGCTTAACAAATATAACAAAACTGATATTTTCTTTTTTACTAAGCTGTTGAATTTTAATGTTAATAAATTGATATAGGTTACGCATGATCCAACAGCCTCGATATAAAAGGAAGAAAAAAAATGGTGAGCTTTTCTCCGCATACGCTCAATGGCCGGTGAGCTTTTCTCCGCATACGCTCAATGGCCGGTGAGCTTTTCTCCGCATCCGCCGGTTTTGCGGTGAGCTTTTCTCCGGTGAGCTTATCTCTGGTGAGCTTTTCTCCGGTGAGCTTTTCTCCGGTGAGCTTTTCTCCGGGATTCGCGACACAAACCCAAATGTGCATCACTTCACCTTAGGACTAAAACACATAGGTATAAAGAAACTGTTCAAACTGTCGAACAATGGAAACGTAGAGGATGACAAGGCTGACCTCCTCAAGGAGTTGTCAATATCTTCGCACCATGAAAGTTCAATTTCAGACAATGTGGAATGTCTCAATTGATAACTTACCGCCACTAGAGGATATTTCTGAGCTGGCATCAGACATCAAGTCTAACGTAATTGTTGACTCGTCCACTTATTACGTTTGGGGCTATTTGATCAAGCTTGTGCTTGAACAGACAACCCACAGCTGTGGCTGTTCTCAGCTGCTATGGGATGTGTCTGATAACTTGACCAGGCCTCACCAGTACTTTCTTGTGCTTAAAGCATACCACGTGCCAGGAAAACTCTTCGGAAACTTAGTAGTACCATCACAGGCTGCCTTTATTTCATTCAGCAACTAGAAAATCACTTTTTTCTTATATAGAGAGTGTGGCACATGTTCGAGGAGTGTATGCCACCTTGTATCGCACACTTTGAGATCTGGGTGGTTATAGCCTTTGCTCAGAGGAGTGCCACAAAAGGTTTTTAAAATGTTTTGCAGAATACGCTTGTGTTGGCATGTTCGATTACTTAACCGGAATTTGGACAAAGTTCGGTTGCACTCTTCAGTGGCTGGTAAGCAACTAGACAGGTTGAACTGTTAATAGTGTATTAACGGAGGCGGTTGCCAAACCAAATACAGAAAGTGCTTATTAATTGGGCAGTGCTGCTTGCACTCCAAACATTTGTTTCCCCTTTCCCCAGCAAATGTGTATCACGGCTCTCTAACAAAAATATTTATTCACATTCTACAGAATTTTTATAGAAAATAGTGCATAGAGGCTAAAAATATTCGAAAGAAAATGCTTCCACTTTTGTATACATTGTCCATAATTTTTTAGCCGCTTTTTCTGAAGCCATACTTCTTTCCTGAACGATTTCGGGGAATATTTAGGGACGTTGAATCTTGTCAGATTTCAAATAGAGCTCTCATTGTTCGGATAGCTTGCCCGCAGTGAGTTTGAGGCTATGCAAATTGGTGTATTTTTATATCCGGAAATTGGAAATTTGTACTATCCGGTGTGTACTTTGCACTCTTTTTTTTTTTTTTTTTTTTTTTTAGAATAGAATAGTTTTATTTCAGGCTTCGTTCCAACATACATTTTCAGAGCCGTCTCACTTAAGCACATGTGTGCTTGTGTGTGAGAACGGGCAGTCCAATTGTACAAATGCCCCCCCCCCCCCCCCCCCAAAGCATTACTACATTATTATACTCTTATGACTGGTAATGATAGCGATGTCTTATTTATTTCTGCACTTACTTCCCGTGCCCGAGTCGGCGTGAAAGTGAATGGATCATTCAGCATGTTCTCTGTGGAAAGCTTTCGTTAACTTTGTTTCGCTAAGAATCTATTACGAAGTGTACGATATGCCGAACTCCTTCATATTAATTTATTTTTGTGAGTATTTGTTTCGTATAAAACCATAGAGTTATTATAATGCACGCTAGAGGTTCAACTGGCGTTAGTGTGCTGCTGCAAATTTAAGCAGACAGTCCAAAATTGACTTCCGGTAATGCATTTCTATAGGAAAAAGTGAGTGCATTTTCTCTCTGCGCTCGATTATAACAGCAAATATCACAAATAATTCGTACGTACTAGGCACATTGGAACATTTCTCAGTCACGCAGACGAAATAATAGACCATTTGCTAGCTGTATTACCCAAGCATCAAGGAGAATGCAGGGATTGGTGTTCCACGCGCCGCACGTGCTGGCCTCAGCAGTAGTACATTTTCCAAAGCAAAAACCTAAAACAAATTGTATCTTGCACGCGCGTTCGTCAACGCTTTATTTTGGTTATTTGCTTCGAATATTTTATACGGGGAAGACGTGCGCGTGTGGCGCGTGGAACACCAATCCCTGCATTCTCCTTGATGCTTGGGTAATATAGCAAATGGTCTATTGGTCAGTTACGGCGTTTTTATTTTAAATTCGTGGCATAAAAAACGGTGCTAAAACCGCTTAGTCCATGTATTTGTGTGCACTGTCGGACACTGTTAGCGCGAACACGGCGTCGGCGCTTTCTAAACGAACGGAGGACATCTGGAAAACCAAGAGAGACGGCAAGAGCTACGCAGTAGCACTGAATGTGTAACTCCTTGTGCATGCAGACGATCAAAATAAATTGCAAGCCACGTAATATAGTCTGATTTCCATTAAATAAGTACTGCTTTATTCTTTCTGCTCATGAATATGTGCGAAGATGCTTGTTCTGGGTTCAAAGTATCACCCGCACGCTCCAAATCTTTGCAAATTGGAAGAAGCCAGGGGACAGGTGCCGGTAAAAACTGCCCGACATAGGAAATAATAAAAAGACACACCTTTGTTGCCACATACTTTAGTTTTTACGTTCGAATGTTTTTTAAACGATCGTAAAGATGCGCACAACGGAGTCATTTTCATATACTGACAGGACGAGCATATTAGCAATATATAAGCGCCACCGGCACTTATATAGCGAACCTTAAACACACTCTACATTCCTTTCGATCGTTATTTTGCTTAGAATCGTCGCTCGTTTTTACATACTTGCCAAGGTACAGACAGAGGTTTGGGCCTGAAATATAGCGAAGTTTAACATCGTTAGTGGTAAAGAAAAATGCTGTAACTAGAGCAGTTACACTTTCACAATATTAATAAAGGCACATATTATAAGGTACAACCGAAATAACAAAATTTATTAATGTTATTTTTCGGCGAAGAGACAAAATGCACGCGCGTCTTCCCATAGGAATGCACAGGAGCACCACAAAAGTAGACTGGTTGCTGTCTGCTTCAATTTGCCTCTCGGAAGTCGCATAGACACTAGCGCCAGTTGAACCTCTAACGTACATTATAATAACTCTATGTATAAAACATACGGAGCTTCTGAAGTAAATCATGTATACATGAATGTGGTCCAATAAAATGTTTTCGAACCACTTACTGTTGTTGACCCCAAAATACTCCACCAGCCAAGAGTCAATGTGGCAATTGCGTAACTTCAGTGTTTAACAATAGGAAAAGAACAAGAAATACACCTCTGTTTTGTGGAGTAAGTTGAAATATTGTTTGACACATTTTGCACGGATTCTATCGTAAAAATTAAAATAAAAGTGCATCAATATTAGAAATAAAACACACACAAAAAAAACGGTGGCTTCAGGAGTCAAGGAGCTCCCTAGAGCCGAGCGAGGAGCGAGGCGGGGAGGAAAGAGAGAGAGTAGGGCACCGGAGAACCGGAGCAGAAATGCCCAAACCAAAACCGAAACTAATTTGACCGGAACCGGAATTAGATTATGCTTAATGCCGCCCGCTAGGAGCTACCTGTCATTCGTCTATCTGGGCCACTGGGGCCTATGGCAGTGTCCGCTCTTTACCTTGTGTATATTACTCTGTGGTAGAAGTGCATCGCCGATACGCCCCTCCTCTTGGAATGCGGTCACAATCCTATTGACGGTAGCCTGCGTAACCTCGACCGTTGTTGCTCCATCCCTTTGCGCAATGCCGCCCATCCACATTCTCACAACACGTTCCCGTGTTTCTATAGGCACTCGAGGAGGCAAAGAAATGTGCGCGCGCACGCTGGTCAAAGAAAAGTGTGACTACCCGGCTACATAGGCTAGATGACGACAGCAACAGCGCAGTCGATAATACATAGCCCCAAGCGGAAACCCTGTCTATACTCCGTTTCACTTTCTGTTGTACCGCAGCCGATGCTACGAGCCATCTTGGCCAGTCCATTGCTAAAAGTGTGTTACGTGGCCTTCCCGTCGGGTACAACTGCACGGGGAAGCACGATGTCACGTGGCAGGGTGAAATCACTGGATTGGTTTTGATGGCTCGTAGCATTGTCTGCGGTATATAGTTTAATGCCTCCTTGCACACAGTTTGTCGCATCACCGTATTTTTCAGTTTTGTAGGTGTTCACAAAAGTAAACGCAAATATGAAATGAAAAGAAAAAGTAAATTAAACGAATAGCCTAACAGACGACGCTCGCACCGGAAAGAGCTTTGTGTGCATGCGCCTAATCTCTCCCGTGTCGCCCCTCCGCGGCATAGCGCTGGCCGTACCGGGCAACGGTCCCGGCGGTCGACGCTCGCTTAATATTATTAAAAGCTTGGGCAGTGGCCCAAGATTTTAATAATATCAAGCGAGCGTCGACCAGCGCTGTGCCGCGGAGGGGTGCAGCGATGTGGGAGAGATTAGGCGCGTGCGCGCAAAACTCTTTCCGGTGTTAAGCGAACCGACGTTGACCTATGTACGTTACACATGTACGACGAAACCGTTCAATCTGACGACCGATCAGGCAATACAACGGTCGGACGCGGCTTGATGAATGATAAACTCCACACTCCCGCATTTGTTAAACAGCCTTAGCAGCAAAAACATTGATCTAGAAAGTCTAACCTTTAGAGACTTGCGCTTATTATATGCTTGTTCGTGATCGTTTTTTTTTCTTAACATTTGCAAAAGGTGCTTTCAGTTTTGTGCACTGATTTCTTACATCATTGCCTCTAGCACGCTATTTTGTTGCTTTTTTTTTGTTTTCCCGCACGCTTCCTGCTGTCCATTGTAGGGGCCCAGGGACTCGTCAAGCTGCTTACTGCAGCTTTTTTTCTTGGGCCCCACCATCATAAAGGATGGAAATAAAAAAAATATTATTATTATTATTATTATTGTTTGGTCGTGTCGCAACGTCGGAACGCCGTTGCGGCATGCGACCGACTGTCCAGAGGTGGTGGTCGGATGGCCGCAGCCAATGACGCCGCAGGTGGCGGGAACATCATGAGGACGTCACGTTTTGGGGAGCGGGCTATTCAGGAGCAAGGATCCGGTTGCGAGTCCCTCTTCCGTCGTTCTGTAATGGCCACCGCGCCGGCGAAAAGCGCTCGCGCGTCCGAAAACGAACTTGTAATTTCGCTGATCGAGAGTCGGCCAGCGATTTAGGACCAAAGGGAAACACTGTACAGAAACGCCGATGCGCGACTAGCGAGTTGGACGTTTGTCGCGCGAGGTATGGGCTTGGCGGGATCTCCACACACAGCGCGACAGCGATGGTTTCCCATGTTACTTTCAAGGCCGCTTCACACATGTAGCGAAGCGCTGCTGCAGCGCTGCTCACGTGTCGTCATCTACTTGCCGTCTGCCATGAGCAACAGTTTTGACGGTGCGATACAAAGCTTGTGAACGCTCCCGTCTGCACGCTCTTGGCGCGATGTCAGCGCTATGCTTGTAGCGCTCCGCTGCATGTGTGAGCAGGCCTTCACAGGTCAGAGGCTGTGATCCTCTCTACATGTTTACGAAGGGCCTAAACTTCGAGAGGGGAGGGGGGAGGGAGGAGGATGAGGAGGAGGGTTTCTTGAAATTACGTTTCGTGGACAATCTGTCACTTCTTTCTGCGCTCCCGCCGAAAAAGCTTCTTCTTTAGCAGGAGGAGTCTCCGGCGGTGCGAAACGTGCAACATCGCCAGAGCCGAGGTTGACCTGCGTACTACGGCGCGAACAAGGCGCGAAAGAGATCGACAACCAAGCCCGTCGCCAACAGTTGACGTTGAATTCCTCCAACCTCGTAGCGTAGGTGATAATGGACAAGTCAATTAGCTCCGAGTGAGTTAATGAGGTGTAAAAACAAAGCTATATTTTATTTAAAACCATTTAGTGTTGTTTTAGAACCCAAAAAGAACACGCAAGCTTTCTCTATTGAGCAGAAGGCCGATCGTAAGAAGTCAGGCAACACGCACTGGTCACGGAACTGGGCGGAGCTGATCGAACCGTCGGAACGACGCGTCGCAAGCTCGGTCGGAAGCATCTGTCTCGGATAATCGCTTGCGGCGAGTCGGCGCGGCGAGCGGACGTGGGATCGGACGGTTTCATCGTACATGTGTTTCGCGCTTTAGCGTCGTCTGCTAGGCTATTCCGTTGACCGCACAATGCCCCTGCTCCGTAGCAAAGGAGCGCAGGTCGCTGATTGACATCATTGTTTATCAAACGCCCACCTTCTCTTTCTCTCTCTCTCTCTGCTTCTTTTATCATTTTGTAGAGCGAATATTTGAAGAGCGAGCGCTGGCGTGATACTCGTTGCGGGGCATAAACAGTGGCACAATGTCGATAGCTTTAATCTGCGGTCTGGTTGTATTGTTTCATGTTGGAATTTGCTGCCCGTTGCTATTCCGTGTGCCCGAAAAAAGAAGCGACCGATAAGCAAGCGCCGTTCAGATCTTCGCTTAAAGGCGGTTAGCACTGTCAGCAGATGAAGAGCAGGGGATGTGTGCGGTTAACAGAATAACCTAGCAGACAACACTCGCATCGGAAAGAGCTTTGTGCTCACGCGCCTAATCTCTCCCGTATCGCCGCACCCCTCCGCGGCACGGCGCTGGCCGGCCCGGCGGTCGACGCTCGCTGGATATTAGTAAAAACTTGGTCCACTGTACATCGAGGGGCTTCACGAGCCCACCATAGGCCCGTAGCTCTCAAGTTTTGAGCAGCGCTCCACGCGAGAAAAATAGAATATTTGGCTCGCGTTTCGAACATACGTCAGTACGCTTCCCCACTACAGTTTTTGCTACTCCGTTCCATTGTAAGTGCCAGCGTAGCAGAGGCTACAAGTGCGAGCCCCGAGCTTTCAGTGTCCCTGCCAAGCACGCGCGCTCGTGCAGTGCGAGCATCGTTCAGGGGAACATGCTTTAGCAAGTAGCTTCAGCTTCACTGTCACGTAAAGTGAAACATATCGGCTCACCGAAGCTATGAAAGAACGCAATAAAATAATAAAGCTGAATGGGACGCTGAGGCCACGAGCTGCATAATTTTTCTTTTTTCTTTTAGTTTTTCTTTTTTTAGACGTTCTGTTATTGCGTGTCTACAGTTGCTGACAGAGGCTTGCATTCGAACGTGGCACGTGCAAAATCGAACGTTACAGCGCCGCCTGGATGGTGCTGCCAGCATAACATGATCGCGTCTTGCGGACGCGCTCGCGCCCCCTGCCCGAGAGCAACGGGTCTATAGCTTCACTGCAGCTTGTCTTTATTTCATCAAGCTCAATGTGCCGTGCCAATACCACCTAGAATACAAGGCCTGCGCATGACGTTTCGTTAGTAGATCCCCGACCCGCCCCAAGCGGCAAACAGGCTGAAGCTTGACGAGAGTATGGGCCGCGTCGCAAGTACGTCGCATTTACCTGCGGCCACAGCTGTGTGCGTGACTGCTGAGCGCGAGCTGATTGCGAGCTTCCAGTTCATTTGCAACGCGCACGCGAACACTCCCTCGGCCACGAGCGCGAGCTAGCACGCGCTCCTTGCTTTGAGACGAGCATTTCTAGCGCGCGCGCTCGTTCTGCGGAAGAACGTTTGAAAGCAGCGACCCGGAGTATAAACAGCGCCCTCGAAAATGGCGTCCAGTGCCAGCGTCCAGCGTCCAGCGAAGGGCTTTACAGCCCTTCGCACAGCAGTAAGGCAATTTCACTCATGCATTTGACGCTCCACGTGCACGTCTAACTTCATCGTATGCTATAGCAACAGACACTCGGCGTGAACATCTGTTTCATTATCTGCTACACAAACCACTGAAGCAGGCGATGGAGCAGACGATGTCGCAGACGATATGTAGCAGACGATGGTGCTCATCCGGGCTAGCTAGGGGGCGCTGAGGGGATCTACTAGTGATGACGTTTAGAGGAGGAAACGCGCAGGCCTTGTGTTCTAGGTGGTATTGGCCGTGCCCACGTGGACGAAACACATTTAGGTGATGACTCTGGCCACTCTTCCCGCGGGGTGCGAGCGACCACTGCAGATCGTGGTCGGAGTTAGCCTCGAACCAGGAATAGTTAGTTCCGCGCCGCCGCGGAGGGCGCTGATGTATGAGGTCCCTCCTCGGCGGCTACGGTGCCGGCGGCCAAGGCCTGCCCTACACCATCAAGCACCCTGGCCGAACTCCGGCCGTGCCCCCACCCCCTTTTTTTGTTTTTATACGCCCCTATCTAGTAGGTACGACATCACGTCGTTAGTAAACATATGGGTAGTGGCCCAACATGACCGTTTTGTAAGACGAGAACCGCATTTCAAAAAAATGAACGGCGATCGAAAATATATAGCGCCGTGTCGGGCGGCGTGTTCAAATAATAACCCCCCATCCTCCCCCCCCCCCCCCTCAAAAAAAAAGTTTAAAAGAGGGATGGCGCCCTGGGCGACCACCCAGGTCGTCCACCCCAAGGGCCGGCCCTGTTGGCGGCGTAGCGTGCTCGCCTTTTTCGCGGTGCGGTGGTGTGGTGCTGGTGTGCGGCCAGTGGCTGGCGTCGTGTTTTGCTTTGGTGCTGTGTCGATCACAAGTGCCACCATCGTGCACGAAGGTGAGCCTTAACTTGAAGAAGAAGAAGGAAGAGAACACAGATTTATGGGCTCTGGCGACTTGGTGGCAGCGTGGCGGCGGTGAGGTACAACAAGAAACTGTGAGCGATGGAATGGCGGGACCACCGCTGGGAGAAACAACCGGAGCGGTCGGTTTGGGAGGGATTCCATACTTGGGCGCCATCTATCCCCGTGCGAGGGAAGCGCGCTCGGTGCGCCGAACATAATGTGGCCGCCGCGTCGGACAGATAGTCATCACGTAAATCTGTTTCTTCCACCGTGGGTACAACAAGAAGCGGTGAGCGAGGGAATACGGGACAACCGCTGGGAGAAACAACCGGAGAGGTCGGTTTGGGAGGGATCCCAAACTTAGGCGCCATGCATCTATCCACATGCGAGTGAAGCGCGCTCTGTGCGCCGAACAAAATGTGGCCGCCGCGTCGGACAGATAATCATCACGTAAATCTGTTTCTTCCACCGTGGGTACAACAACAAGCGGTGAGCGAGGGAATACGGGACCACCGCTGGGAGAAACAACCGGAGCGGTCGGTTTGGGAGGGACCCGATACTTGGGCGCCATCTATCCCCGTGCGAGTGAAGCGCGCTCGGTGCGCCGAACAAAATGTGGCCGCCGCGTCGGACAGATAGATAGTCATCACGTAAATCTGTTTCTTCCACCGTGGGTACAACAAGAAGCGGTGAGCGAGGGAATACGGGACAACCGCTGGGAGAAACAACCGGAGAGGTCGGTTTGGGAGGAATTCGATACTTGGGCGCCATCTATCCCCGTGTGAGTGAAGCGCTCCGTGCGCCGAACATGATGTGGTCGCCGCGTCGGACAGAGAGTCATCACCTAAATGTTTCTTCCACTGTGGCCGTGCCCAATTTCGTTATGGCTAACAAGAGAATATTTATCGTCCGGCACTTCACGATTGAAATAAACGGTGAAGACAATTCCTTATTCCTTAGTTTGGCTGACCAACTACAGGCTGTATAAATATCCACACAACCCAAATTATTCTTCCTTAGTGTTCACAATGCGGCGGAGTGCCGTTGTGGCGCTGTTGCGGGCATATCGATGAAGCCCCTTCATTATTTAAAAGTAGCGCCAGGTGCGTCGATGCAAGAGGCACGTGCAACGTGCAGCTCTTGGGAGGATTGCGGCGGCACAGCGCAGCACTGAGCTGGATTTCAGACGCCATGTTCTTCCCAGAAGTGGCGCGCGGCACGTGTCTCGAGCATTTTCGCAACAATGAATGACGCCACTTTTCCCAGGATGGAGGGGCTTTACATATCGATGATAACGCTAAATACTTTACTTGGGGGAATGCATTCCACTCCTCAAAAATACAACAGCCTCGGCACGGACAGATTTTCTGGGTCGAATGGCTGGACATTCCGCAGCCGTGACACTTCCCCCATTGAATTGGGGGGGGGGGGGGGGGGGCTCTGCGAGAGCCTTCTATCGTCGGGGAGGTCTCGGCTATCGGGCGGTAAATGATGATGATTTGGATGATGATGTTGATTCTTGATCTTGAGGCTGGCTTTTTCCTTCAAAGGCAGTGCCCGGTGGGCGCGCCGCTGGCCGTTCGATTGCGTGTCTTTTAATATATCTTATTTTATTTATACGCGTTTAAACAAAAAAACACAACGACGACGACGTTTAGAAGATGACACACCGGGCGACGGCGGTGCCTCAATCTGAGCCCTGGGCCTCGGTTCCTCGGAGGCGGCAGCTTCTACTTTGACTAGGCTACCTCCTTGGAGCCTGATGCTTCGACCCCAGTGGACCCTAGTGAGCAACAGCGCCATCGTGTTCCTGGGGCTCCTTCATGCACCGATCGAACGGCGTGCCAGACCCCCATGGCTCGCTGCTGACCCGCCCAACCCGCCTCCACGAAATCTGGACTTCTGCGAATCGGACTGCCATCCTCCCCAATACCAACAATCCATGTCGTCTTCATAATGCACGTATATACTCATCACATTATCATGCTCACTAGACGCGGCATCGCGGGCCTCCATGGTACGGGCTCCTGCCTTTCCGTGGTGCCGCGGCTCTCCAGAGTCAAATATATAAAGAAAGAAAGACTAAAGACAAAATGCTTTGCTGACCAACAGCCGGTACGCCTTAAAAGAAAGAACTATAGCGTTTCCTCGTTTTTGGGGTACAAATTCCAAAACTATATCATACTAGTGGCGCACATTACTGAAAGAACATACGCAACACAGAAAATAACAGATTGTCTCTTGAACGCAAAACGGCAAAATACACATAATAAGGGAATTCAGAAACTGGAAATAAACCAAAGTTTGCTGAAACTCGGGGTATATCGTGTGCATCATTTAGAAAAAGTATCAAACGAAAACACCACGCAACACATTTCACATTGTTTGACACCTCGAGACATTAGAGAGTTTTAGAATAGGGGGCCCCAACGCTTTGGGGAACCCAACGCTTTTGGGTACCCAACGCAACGACACCTCACGCAGCGTGCTTATAGAATAGGGTTTGTGACGACGCAACGCGGCACGCTCGCCTTTTTCGCATGCAGCGCCATTGTGGACAACGAACGAACTTCTTAAGAGTGAAAACATTATTAAAACGCAAAACATTTGCGCTGAAACGATACTTTATTGTTTCTTGCGGTACAAATAATAGGGAGGGTAACACCAGTAACACCGCAACACCCATCTGCCGACCGTCTCTGAATCAGAAGATTTACTTCTCTGGTCACAAGAGAGTGCACGCCCTCAAATAGCAGACTATCATGTGCGCCAATGGAATTATCTGCGAATTCGACGGGCCATTCCCCGGTCGCAGGCACGACGCTGGTAAGCGTAGCTTGCTTTTAGCCCATCCTGTAGCAGAAGCAGCACGACAGTTATAAAAAGTTATATAATAGGGGGTCCCAAAGCTTTGGGGCCCCAAAGAAATTGGGGCTTAGCACTGCGCACGCGCAGAACCCAGGGTCTTGGGTTGGCGCGTGCCCCCAACGTGAAATTCGAAAAATAGCGTGGGGCCCCCAAATTGCTTGGGGCCGAATTGCGCCGGCAAACATGGCGGCGCCCTTTCCGCTCGCTTCGGATCAAATTCGTCATGGTCGCTCCAGCATTAGCCAATTTCATTGCCAATGAATGGTGCAACCGGCTTTCGCTTTGCTTTATCTCGCCCCAGTCGCAAAGAATGAGCGGTGGGTTCGCCCCATTTTAAAGATCGTACCTGATTCTGGCCGTTCCTAAGCCTAAACATACGTCATAACTGTTGACATGGTAACGTATTGCTACTCCGTGGCTAAAGGAACCGTGCACATCTAATTCAGGCCCCGACCAGGGCGCCCCTAGCGGCAAACAGGTCCGTTTCATCGGGGAACTTCCTTGGAACTTCTGCCAGTCGCTGCGTTGGTTGTGCGTTGTAGCGGGTAAGCGCTGCAATTTCCAAGGTAGCTATTCCGCACTAAGAAAGCCACAACAATGATGCGGCAAACAATAGGCGACCGCCGCGACGCGGCCGACATAGAAAAGGTGTGGATCTAATTCAAGCCCCGACCAGAGCGCCCCTAGCGGCAAACGGGGCCGTTGCATCGGGGAACTTCTGCCAGTCGCTGCGTTGGTTGTGCGTTGTAGCGGGTTAGCGCTGTAATTTCCAAGGTAGCTATTCCGCTCTAAGAAAGCCACAGCAATTGATGCGGCAAACAATAGGCGACCGCCGCGACGCGGCCGGCATGCTCGCTTCCCAAAGACTTGTTCACACAGACCCGTTTTTTTTTTTTTTTTTTCGTTACGTTATCAAAAGTCACCGGGAAATTTGTGTTTCGTATTAAACTGTGCCAGCAGCAGGTCGACCCGGTCGCGGATGGCCCGCGTGGAGAAATTTCTTCCGATTGCTTCGGAGACCCTTTCAGCAATTGAAGTCCATCTCCTGGAATCCTGGAATGGGTTAGTGGCGTACACTTCGCTTAGCACATAAATGTCATCGTCGATCGAGAAGCGAACGCGCGCGGGGGCCTTCTCTTCCGCCATTTTCTTCTGGCCTTGGATCGGCCTCGACTCGTTCGGCCATCCCGCTTTGGGTGTAGCCGAAACAATCCAATCCGTAGCGCTCTAATTTGGCGCTTGTCCTCGTAGTAACATAGAGAGTTGAGCTAGCTGGTACTTAGAAGACATACCTAAAACAGCGCACAAGCACAGGAGGAAGATAACAGAACACAGGAAGGGGTGCTGACTCTCAACTTATGTATTGTGAAAGAAAGAAAAAGAGGAAGCTTCAGACATGAAGCCCACGTTGTTGTTTTTCTTTCTTCTTTTTTTCTCATCTTTTCTTCGTCGTGACGTTATAATGTCAGTTTTCTCCTTTTCTACTGCAACTTTGTAATGTATCTGTTTTTATTCTTTCTTCTTTTTACCTTTTGGGTGCGCGTGGGCTTCATGTCTGAAGCTTCCTCTCTCTCTTTCTTTCACAATACATAAGTTGGAAGTCAGCGCTCTTTCCTGTGTTCTATTTTCTTCCTCCTGTGCTTGCGCGCTGATTTAGTTCTGGCTCGTTCTCGAATTTTTTGGGCGTTTGTGTGCGCTTTGACCATCTGCAGCCGAAGATTTAGGCCTTCAACAATGCCGAGACTGAGACGAACGCGAGCGCGCATACTCTGCGAGCAGCTGCAGCTGCACTATTGAGATCAGAGCTGGAGCGACTTTGAAGCCTTGAAATACTTGTTTTCAAGCTGCAGGTATCGTGCCACGAACGAAATCCACTCGGAGCCACGGAGTAGCTATACGTTGCCATGTCAACGATTACCGCGTCTCTTTAGGCTTAGGAACGGCCAGACTCAGGGACAATCTTTAAAATGGGGCGAGCCCACCGCTCATTCTTTGTGATTTGAGCGAGATAAAGCAAAGCGAAAGCCGGTTGCACTATTCATTGGCAATGAAATTGCCTAATACTGCAGCGACCATGACGAATTCGCTCCGAAGCGAGCGGAAAGGGCGCCGCCATGTTTGCCGACGCAACCCGGCCCCAAGCGCCAACCCAAACCCCCAAAAGGCGTTTAGGTTCTGCGCATGCGCAGTGGTGAGCCCCTATTTCTTTGGGGCCCCCAAGCTTTGGGGTCCCCTATTCTAAAACTCTCTATTAGCGAGTTTTAGAATAGGGGCCCCCACAGCCTTGGGCGCCCCAAACAGCTTGGGGCGTTTCACTGCGCATGCGCAGAACTTCTGCGCATGCCCATTGCGATGCCCCGAGCTGTTTGGGGCACCCAAACCTTTGGGGCCCCCTATTCTAAAACTCGCTACTGGCTTGCACTGGTGCACCGACCGCCGGCGTAGCGTAGCACGTAGTCGTGAAATGTCTGCGACTGATGACAATGATAACTTATTTGCCAAAATAAAAAATAAAAATTGCGGTGGCTTAGCTCGGCTATGCCAGGATATACGTAGCGTGAGCTTATGCGCACAAAATGAGAGGCGCTATCAAGCGGCTCCGGTGTAGCGTCAGACTTGGCTACTGCGCAACGGAGGCGCACAGCTGGGCACGCGGCGGCGCCAGTGCGTTTGCCGCGGCTATGACGTCACTCCTCTGGAATGCGCAGACCAGCGAGGCGCCCGCGATGGCGGCGGAGCCCGCGGCGGCGGCGGCTCCGGCGGGCCAGCTGTGCGCCGTGTGACGTCACTGCTCCTTGCGCTTGCGCAGACTGGCGAGGCGCGCGCGGTGGCGGCGGAGCGCGCGGCGGCAGCGGCTCCGGCGTGCCAGCTGTGCGCCGTGTGACGTCACTGCTCCTCGCTTTTGCGCAACACGGAGCACGGCTCATTATGCGAACCACGCGAAACTGCTCAACCTCGGCCAGTGTAGCTCACGCTACAAAAAAAGACTCGGCGCGGCGCGGAAAAACCCGGAGACGACACCGTCGCGGCCGCCGCTAATATCCAGATGCGCATGCGCGTCGACTTACGCGGATCTCCCCTCCGTCAAGGCTGGATTCGGTGCTGTAGGCGTTCTGTCTAACGCAAATCAGCGGTGTGGTATGTATTCTCCCTAGTAAAGTATTTGCTGTTGGAGTCAATTGGGGAGGCGCGCCATTGCCAAATTAAAAAGGAGTGGGGACAGAACAGAGCCCTGTGGGACTCCCACTTCGTTTTGCTTGAGCGCTCCAAGGTGTTGGCCAGTCCGGACCGCAAAGGTCCGGCCCTGAAAAAATGACTTGATAAAGTTAAGGGCACGGCCCCCTATTTCGAATGCCCGCGCTTCTTGGATGGCTGCCCAATCACGACGACTGTTCTTATGTTTAATTTTACAGGGAAGTTGTCTATGGCTAGGTTCTGGCGGGTTGTCTCCGGCGACAGACCGAGCGTAGGCCAACAATTTTCAAACGCAACGATGTATGCCCCACTTTACACTCCCCTCCATCGCCGCCGCCTCTTTTTAAAGTCATATGTACTCCTCGCCACGCGCGGCGTCTCTCTCCCCCTTGACATTGCGCAATGCCGCGCGCTCTTCGGTGGCCACCTGTGCGGCGCGCTACAGCCTGCGCCGTGATTGGCGTAGCCGCGCTATAATAAAACGCTTCTCCCCTCTGACATTGCGCAATGCCGCGCGCTCTTCGGTGGCCACCTGTGTGGCGCACTAGAGCCTGCGCCGTGATTGGCGTAGCCGCGCTATAATAACATGTCATTGTTTCTACCCACCAATCGTGTGTGTCCTTTGTCTGTGAAGTAGAGATCGCACCACTGTCCTTATCAGTTGGACTTCAGACTTCACATTGGTCGCACCCGTGCTGTTCGTTCCGAAGAGGAGAAGTGGGAGTACGAGAAGCATCGGCGCACCCAGAAGCGAGAATAGGCACGCAGCCAACGTGAAAGTGCCGTTGGCGCTGCTCCCAGCCCGACAACAGCTTCGAGTGTTAACCAAGTTCCCCCCCCCCCCCCTTCATGAAGACCTTGCCCGCATCGAGCGCCGACGCGAGCAATAGCGTCAATTCAACCGGCGCCGTCGAGCCAACCACCGACGATGATCGAGCAAGAGAAGCCAAACGCAAGCGCGACGCATATCACCTGCGGAGCCAAACCATATCATAGCAAATCCCCAATATAGCTAAACCCCAACATAGCGAATCCCACCAGAGCGCCAGCTTCGCTGGACTTCCCTCTTCACGCGGTGGAAGGGCTCAAACGTTTAGTATAATGGGCTTCAGAATGAAATCTCGCTAGAGTAGAAGGAGACTTTACTGCATCCCCATGCCTGTCCAAAAACTTGTCTAGGCCGGATGAATAGCTCCTGTCTGCTCCAAATGCCAGAAAAGGCGGCCAAGTAGCATTCTTTCTCCTAGCTTGCAGACGCATGAGGTGAGAGAGATAAGTTAGCTAGGCTGTTCTGCTTTTTGCCCCGCTTGGAAATCGGGATAACAGTGAAAAATTTCCATACGTCTGGGATGATGCCGAAGTGCCACACCTCGTTGATGCTTTCGAGGAGCGTGATCTTTGCGGCTTCGGGAAGGCTTCGAAGCATGGCGATGGTGATCCCGTCTGGTCCTGGAGCGCTGATTTGGTTTCTCGCGGTGCAGTGCTTCCTCCATCTCCCCCATGGTGATAGGTAGATTCATGGGGTCTGTTTTGTTGATATTGGTCTGGGTATCGTTGATATTGGTTTCGTTGATATGGGTCATATGGGTCTTCCGCCGTCGGTGGGGGGCTTGTCGCTGTTGGTTGGGGGAAGAGCGTGTCTCCAGCCTCTTGCGCCAATGTTTCAGTAGAGTAGATTGTTGGGCTAGTGTCTGATTCTCGTCTTTTTGTCGTGTTTTTGAGCGCTAAAATGTATTCCAAGTGGCAATTGTTTCCACCGCCTTGTTTGTTGTGAGCGCGAGTGTCGCCGAGCGATCCCTCTTCCGGCCCAGCATAGCTCTGTTGACAGCCCATAGCTTGCGGGTTGATGTTTTTTCCAAGAGCGAGGCACAAAAGTCCAGCCACCTTTGCCGGTTAAGCTGCATTAAGGGAGGTTTCTCCTTTAGAGCTCTAGCAATTTTCGGGCGTCTTATGTAGCGTTGTAGCGCTCTCAGCTCCCGGGCCCAGAGGTTCAACAGAAGGAGATTCGGGGTGGGGTCATGGAGCTCTACTTGTTTTTCGGTGGTCGCAGTCCGCGATGGCTTCCTTGATGTCGTCGCAGAGAGTGGGTGCCTTGCTGTTTATGAGTCGGCTCCGGTAGATGTCTCAGTTTACCACTCTTACGAGCCGCTTCCCAGGTCCTGAAGCCGCCGGACCGGTGAGTGCCAGGCCTATCCTGATGGGTAGGTGATCACTCCCACGAGTGTCTGCCTCCCGCTTTCAAGTGTGGTTCGCCGCGTGCGCGTTGTTAGTCCAGGTGAGGTCAGGGGTGGTATGATTCTGCCTAATGCTCTATCTTAGGCGTGTCTTCTCGCCTGAAGTATTCATGAGGGTGTATCGGTGGTGGACCATTTCATCCAAGAGATCTTGACAGGCAGAGGTGTCCCGGGTGTAGCCTCACGCTGTGTGTTAAAGGTTGAAGACTCCTCCGACGATCTTGTGCTCTCCCGGGTAAAGAACGTCAAAATGTGTAATCCATCCATGTTCCCTGGGTTCCTTGAGGGAAGCCCCAGGCCGTTAGTATACAGACACCAGGATGACAGGAGTGTTTTGTTGGGTTGTTCAGACAGCCAACACTTCCTGGTGTTTCGTGCACCGCTGTTGGAGGTTGGCCTGGTGTTGCGGCCAGTCTGTGTGTAGGTATATTATGGCTTGTCATATTCAGTCTACCCGTACGAAAGGTATTGAGGGGTCTGCGTAGAACTTGTAAAAAAATTGTTGTGTGTATGTTTATACAGCCGGAAGTTAGTCTGCCTCGGTGGGCGTCTGGTGTCTCAGCTGTAGATGAGCAATTTAGCCAGTGCGGTACAACCGCTAGCCTGGGGTCTTTAACGTGCACCACGCAGTAGTGATACACGACCGCACGCCGGTACGATGCTCATCCAGATCGAAACGGGCAGGGGTGGGGCTCGAGCCCAGGATCCCTGGGTTCTGCAGCGCGAGCTTTCGCTCCACGCGCGTCGAGCTGGGTGTGCGCTTTATCCCACTCGGCCACCGATCCCCCTAGAACTTGTAGCCATTCAGCGTAATAGTCGTGAAGTTTTCCTCTTGCAACAGGTAAGCATCTGGGCGTTCATGTGGTCTATTGCTGTGTTTGACCCTATGTTCTGCAGCTCAAAGCCGCAGGCTCCAGCAGTTTCATAGAATGATGGTTACTGCCATGCTTGAGGGTTAGGACTAATCTGCATCACAGTGCACATTTGGGCAGCGATAGCCATGAAAACCTGGAGTACCCCCTGCATGGCGGGGAATACTTGATCGACCATAGCCGTTGGTGCGGGAGGGCTGGGTGGAGCGGATCGCCGACCGCCCTTCAATGCCGCCTGAAAGGCTTGTTTAGTGGGCTTCAAGCTGCCCGGATTCTTTAGGGGAGCGGCGCGCCTTCGCGCCGTCTTCCGGATCCTGCGGACAATGTCGATTCTTTTTGGGCAGTGCTTGTCCCTGGCCAGGTGCCCATTCTTTCGGCACATCTGGTAGAAAAGAATGGGGAGAAGGGCAGATCACTTCGCCTTAGTCATCCATGGTCTCTTCGTTGGGGCTTGCCGCACGTAGAGCAAACCTGAGGCTCGGGACAAATGTCCTGCTTATGAAAGATCTTGTGGCAGTTGCTGCATGCCACAGGTCGTGGCCTGTATGGATGTTTACAGGACGTTTCGTCTGTACCAAACGGTTCGAGGGAGATGAGGTCCCTTGAAGGTGATAAGGCCGGATCTGTTTCCGCTGCTCATTGGTTGAGCTGCCAATACCGCCGGCCCGTTGGATTGCAGTCCGGCTAGGAGAGAAGCGTTGTCTTCTCCTTTATCTATCTTGTAGATGACCCCACAGATTCGACAATCCCCGACGGCTTCGTACGCCTGAACGGCTAGGGGTTGTTGATCAGTGATTTGGATTTCCCTTATGCCGAGTAGTGCCCGTTTTGTGCCCTCGGACTTCGTCAGTACTGTGATGGTGTTGCTTTCCTTGGTGGTCTTGATCGAGACCATCTCTAGCTTGAGACCGAGGGGGCGCGTGATGGCCTCCATTAGTCCTCTCTTGAGAAGGGCTGTGACGTCGATTCTGCTGCGCGGACACAGAGTGACGACGTAGTGCTCACGAGCTTTAGGGGCTGGCGTGTTCTGTCCGGTCTTTGAAACTGGATGTGCACTCAGGTGAGCTCTCTGTTTCTTTTCTGTACTGGCGTTCATAGCCCTCTAACATCTTGATTCGCCTTTGTGTTCTTGACGTCAGTTGAGAAGGCATGCGACGATGAGCCTGCCGTTCCGTCTTCCGATGAAGGTACACCGATAGAGGTCTGCGTGGTAGTCGTCGGTTGCTCCGTCGTTTCCATGTCTACGGTTTCAGATGCTCTAAAGCCTGGTTCAGACAGTTGCGTTTGACTGCGTTTGACTGCGTTGCGGCTGCGAGAAACCAGTACATCCCTGCTGCTTATGTCGCGTGCCAAGAAGATTCCTTGAATTGGATTCCACGCTTCATACGAGGCACAGATGAGCCGGTGACTCGCTCTCGGTTCTCGACGCAACGCAGTCAAACGCACTCAAACGCAAGTGTCTGAACCGGCCTTAAGATTTCCCACCGCACCTGCGTTTTGAGGATTTTCTGCTGGTGGAGTTCCCTGCAAGATGTCACCTCGCTTGCAGTGAGGCCGAGGATTCAGCGTAGCGTGGTTTCGTTGTGACGTTGTCGTGATTCCCTTCGAAGCCCGTTTAGAACGAAGTTCCAAAATAGCGCTTTGGAGGCAGGCATGCATGTCTCTGTTGTGATTAAAATTTACTGTATCGCGTGTGTGGGCGGCGAGCTCGTGATATGAGCCGCCCATCTTGTGCATGGGATACCAGATAAAGAAAAAGACGAAGCAGTCTTGTTCTGAGCCCGGCTGAGAGAGACGTCGTTTCTTTCCCCGGCGGGTCCCAGCTTTGGACTACGCCATGACACACGCGAGGTATCCTAAGCACGTAAGTCCTCATCATCAGACGAGGCAGCCACGACCAGCCCAGGTCTCCTAGATACAACAGTCTCCATCGGATGTTTGGTCAACGTAGCGGCCTACCACAGCCTTCCACGAGTTCAAGATACCCTATGGCGGGCCAAGATCTGTCCGGTTTGGAGGTGTTGGCGTGGTAGTGAACGTCACCAGGGGCCCTATGTTGCACGTTTTGGACTCCCACGGCGACTATGGAGAAGGAAGTGACGGCAAAGACACAGCAAACGCAGATTGGATGTTGACAGAAGAAAAGAAAATCAACATCCAATCTGCGCTTGCTGCGTTGTTGACTTCACTTCCTTCTCCATAGTCGCCGTGGGAGTCCAAAACGTGCAACATAGAGCCCCAGGGTTGGGGCCAGCTGGAACCATGGTGGAGTGGTAGTGGCGGGCGTTGCGAAGCCTGGTTGAGCCGAAGGTTGGGACAAGGTTTTGTGTAGAGCCGCAGCGAACGTGGCTGCAGCGTTCTCGATTTTAGCCAATTTCAGAATTCGGAGCGAGCTGAAAACAACCTCCGTTCGGAACGGTATCTTCTTCTTTCTTTGCAAAAGACTATACTTCGTTTCACCTTATGTTGTACCGCAGAGAAGGCTAGAAGCGCGAGCTCATAGCGTTCGCAGTTGCCCTTAATGCACGAGAGCTTGTGCCGCCGAGATGTACCCCAGAGCAAGGAGCTCGCGCTTGTAGCCTTCCCTGCGGTACACCATGAGGTAAAACAGAGTATAGCCTCAGCCAAGCACTTCTTCCTCGGCAATACATACTTGTGATTGCGTTGTACCTACTGATAAACGCCACATGACAACTTATAAAACAATTGATGATAACAGATATTACTTGTTAGAGATTAATGATGAACGACATGATAAGCAGTGTTACATTTTCAGACGCTGCAGGTTTTGCTTAACCAAAAATCATTGCGCTTATGGTGAAAAAGCGAAAATGATTAGGAAGAGAAGAAGGGGACAGTACAGAGCGCTTTACTGTTAAAACAGTGTCATTGCGCCCTCTGATCCATCGTCCCCCTTCGACACTGTCGTCGATCGTCCATCACCCAGTCGAAGCTCGTGAGCAGCTTTCTTGGTTACATCGCGAGTTTTGTCTGTGAGCTATTTTGTTACTTTTGTTACGGCGAGAACCGAAACCTACCACCGGCGAGGCAAACAGCGCTTGTAAAGGAACGGCCATGCTTAGTGCGAAAGCGGCTCTTAGCTAGAAGAGAAAAAGAGAAGCCGGTGTGACTAAAGATCAGCTCCCGATCGGGATGGACAGGGGAAACACGGTGCTGCTCCGGAGGATCGTAACAAACACAGAATGCACACCGACACGCATGGCACGTTGGTCTACGCGACCAACAGCATCCCACTGCAATTTCTGTAACGACCCCGTCACTCCTGTCGACCAGTATCACCTCCTTTGGGCTTACCCAGAGTTGGAAGAGATCAGACGGAAGCGCGTACCACAAGATGTCACTAGCCTACACTCTTAGAAAAAAGGGTCCTCCCTAAAGGGAGGAACGCTCTTGACACATATATTCCTTCAGAAAGAGAGAAACTTTCGTCCCTAAAGCAGGGGAGCAAAAATTCCTCCGTCGGCTGCATCTCATTATGGCGGCCACGAATCGAGCAAATCGAGCTCAATAAGGCTTAACAAGAACACTACGTCTATTTTACGGAGCGAGAGGAGCAGAAAATAAAAACGTAACACGAGCTTTCCGCGAACTGTATTTATTTCGGAAGCCGGCTGCCCACTGCAGGTTAAGAAACTTGCGTTTCGAAAGCATGCAGTCACTCAGTCTTCTCATCGTCAGCACTGCGATGTTAAACGGAGACAACCGGCACCCAGTTCGCGCACTTTATGTCTTACTTTTGCTAATCCTCGAGCCACAATTCCTTCGTCAACCGTTGCGTCAACCGCACATCACGGAGGAGTGGTAAACCCGGTAAACCATTCGCCCGCAAAACCAACAGCCGCTCTAAAGAAAAAAGCAAATTCGAAGCAGCCTCTTGGCTCATTTCAGCACGGTAACACGAAAGTATGGCGTAGCCGCGTAGAGTAAAAGGAGGTTAAATCGCTTGCCACCAGATGGCAGAGTCAAGGGTGGTAGAAATAGGTTAAAATGGGAAGAGGTAGAGGAGCAACTAAGAAAGGAGGATTTAGTGGTGTATGGGTTTGTGGAAACACATCTCAGAGACATGGAGCAGCCACCTTGCAACCCTGACTATGTGTGGGAAGAATGCAACAGAACGGAGGGAACGAGGAAAGGAGGTGGAATTGGAGCAATTATTAAGAAGAACATGAACTTTCAAAGGATCAGAAAGGGGTGCGCCGAACACTTGTGGCTGAAAGGAAAAGTCGCTGGGGAATCAACAGTCCTTGGAGTTGCTTACTTATGGACAGGGACAGGTGCTAAAGAGGAAAACAGAAAAAATGATTGATTGCATATCAAGATACATTAGTGAGCTAGGGGAAGGCTCTGAAATAATTATTATGGGAGACATGAATGCCCATATCGAGGGTCTGGATGGGTATACGGATTCAACTGGAAGCATATTACTAGAAATGGTGGAAAAGCACGACTTAGTTTAATGTAATACCAGTCAGAAGTGTGACGGGCACATAACGTGGGAAACTGGCAATCTACATTCAACTATAGATTACGTACTTATGTGTATGTCACACAAAATATATGGTAAGTTACAAGTAATTAAAATATATGAAGAAGGTTCCAAAAGTCTTGGTAGTGATCACAAACGTATTAAGCTGAATTTTGCCAGAGAAGTAAATGCTGAAACTAGACAACATAATTCAAAGCACACTTTCTGCAGCGACAAAGAGTTGGAAATAGTTGCTGAAAGAATAGAGGAAGCAGTTTCAGGGCAACGGTATACAGATTGGACCTATGAGAGCCTAACTGGGCTTTTTGTTCTGGAACTAGACAAAGTTCAGAGTAAACGAAAGGGGAAGCAGGGACATAGACCAAAAGGCTGGTGGGACAAAGAAGTGAAGCAAGCGATACAAAAACGTCAGGAAGCCTTTAGAGAACACAGGCATTCCAAGCGTAGTGGGGAGTCAGAAACGGAAGTAAAAAGAAGATGGGACACTTTTATAACATGTCGCCGAGAGGCATCCAGTTTGATCAATCCGAAAATTCAGAGAAATGGTGAAGAATGGATGAGTAATGTAAGCAAGAAAGATAGAAACGCAGCCAAGAAGTTTTTTGAACACTTGAACTCACTCGGTGAAACGACGCAAGCTAGACAGAGGTTCCTACTCTCGCATCAGGGAGATCAATTAGAGGGAGATGATGCGATACGATATATAGGAGCAGTGATGGAGAAATTTCGGGAACGGGTACACGTGGAAGATAGGAGAACCGAAGGAAGTATCAGTCCAGCTTTTGACATCGCGGATTTCGGACAAAGAGAATGGGAAAAGGCGGAACGAAGAGTCCCTGGTGGCACGTCGACAGGCACAGATGGTATCCCAATCATGCTGGTGAAGAATTTGGGTCCTAAATCTAAGGCAAAACTAAGGGAGGTATGAACAATATGATAACAAAAGGAAATATTCCAGATGAATGGAGGCTTAGTAGGATGAGTATGATATATAAGGGAAAGGGAGATAAGTCTGATGTTAGGAATTATCGTCCCATAACCGTCACACCAGTTATTTACAGGTTGGTAATGCAGATTATAAAGAACAGACTGGAGGAATGGGTAGATTGCGAGGGCATACTGGGCGAGTTACAGAACGGGTTTCGGGAACAAAGAAGGTTGGAGGACAATATATTTTCTCTAACACAGTGTATAGAAATAGCGCAAAAAGAAAACAGGCAGCTCTGGCTGGCATTTCTGGATATCAATTAGGGTGCCTATGACAATGTGAACCAAAAACTCTGTAGGACACGGTGGAGAGCTTAAACCTAGATGAAGGACTAACAGCAATATTAAGGAACATTTACAAAGATAATAAGGTGATTATAACATGGAAAGGAAAGGCAACGGGGAAAATAGAGATAGGACGAGGCCTTAGGCAGGGGTGCCCGTTATCGCCTTTGCTGTTTATGTTGTATCTGAGAGGATTGGAAGATAGACTAGAGAAGAGTGGGCTTGGATTTGACCTTTCGTACAGTAAGCTAGGCCAAACAATTCAGCAATCCTTAGCGTGACTGATGTATGCGGATGATATCGTACTAATGGCTAACAACAGGATAGATTTGCAGGAATTAATGAGCATCTGTGGTAGGGAAGGAGAGGAATTAGGTTTAGAATTCAGTAGTGAAAAATCAGCAGTCATAATTTTTAACAATGATGATGTTGAGAGACTGAAGATACAGAATATTACAGTTGAGACAGCTAGTAAATACAAGTATCTAGGAGTATGGCTATGTGATGGTTCAGAATATCTAAGTGAGCATGAAAAGTATATAATAGGTAAGGGCAACAGAAATGCAGCTGTAATGAAAACTAGAGCACTTTGGAATTACAACAGGTATGAGGTGGTGAGAGAGATTTGGAAAGGGGTCATGGTGCCTGGCTTGATTTTTGGAAACGCAGTGCTATGCATGAAATCCGAAGTGCATGCAAGACTAGAAATAAAACAGCGTTGAGTAGGTAGGCTGGCGTTGGGGGCACATTGCAAAACACCAAACCAGGGAGTACAAGGAGACATGGGATGGGCGACATTTGAGGGCAGGGAAGCTGTGAGCAAGATAGAATTTGAGGATCAGTTGAGGCAAATGGATGGGGAGCAATGGGCACGAAAGATTTTCAGCTATTTATACATGAGGAGTATAGACACAAAATGGAGACAGCGCACTAGGAAATTAAAGGGACCATGAAATGACATTTTTACTTTTGCCAGATAACTTTTACATTAAACCTTCAACGTTCACTGAATGCCGAACAGGCATCCGTTTTCATCTCGGTTCATTAATTTTTACACAAAAAATAATGAAATATCGACTTTTTCTCTCTCTCCAACTGACCGCAAAACAAGTTGCGGCGTAATTTTGACGGTCGTGACGTACGCTGGGACAGGAACCGGAAGGTCTCTCGGCAGTAGGAGAGTGGGAGCGTTAGCGGCGGCGAGTTGGGGGTGCGCCGGTAGGTTTTACTGCGCTGATGTCACCGACGTATTTTCTGAATCGACGCCTCTCATCGCCGCGATAGCCATGGACACATCGCAGGTGTGCGAAATTCATTGAGATATGTTGCGCTACAGCGACAGCATGGGACTAGTCTCATACGCCGGTATGCCTGTTGGGAAGTGCGGCGAGTCTTCCGGTGAAGACTCCAGAAGTCAACCCAGCTGTCATTGTTGGTAAAAGGCGGCCCGTGTCAGTCGTTTGCAAACCGACGTAGATGGAAACAAATCGCCGCGGCGTTTTTCACGGCCTCGGAGATGCAGGAGCGAGCCGACGATAAAAAAGATACGTTTGAACTACGACAGTGTCAGCAAGAGCCACGTAGATACCTGTTCACACTCTGAGCGGACGCGCGCGTTTGATGGAAGTGCTGTATTCGCGCTGTTGGTGAGCGCTTCGGGACCGATCTTTTACAATTGCAACTCGATACTGACGCAGCACTCGGCAAAGGAAGGTTGGCCCGGCATTCCACGTAGCTCCCACGAACTTTTTTAGTTCGACAGTGACGTGCAGTCGTGTCAGAATAAAAATGGCATACTAATAACAAAGTGTACATACCGTGTTAAGACTGAACTCCATGGAACGAATAATGTGACGAATAACTGGCGAACGTCGCCCGACAGCACGCTCGCTTTGCGCGCGACGTAACAGCCACTGTGTTGATTCCACGCGCAAAGCAAAAGCCGCCGGGCTAAATTCGTCGGTTATTCGCAGCATATTCGTCCCATGGAGTTCAGCCTTTACGAAGGTAATCTATACGGCGTTTATTCGAGCTCTATATCACACAAAACAAGAAGATAGAATCGACGAGAGTTCCTTTTCGACGACAGTGTTCGTCAACACTGCCTCGGAAAACAAGGAGATGACAAGGGGAAGAGATTGACCTCACCTGTTAATCTAAAATTGAGGTCAGCGATCAAACTATAATACGGGAAAGTCCACAAGGGTCGCGCGGGCATATTCCATTCAGCACGCCAGCCGGTCGTGGGCAGACTGTCTTGGCCAAGTACCGTCGAAGCAACGCTGCGCCGAGTCGGAGTGCCTGTTAGGCCTATATTCTGCGCAGCTCGCTTGGTCGGAGTCGGTGGATTCGTGACCGTCGTAGCTTTTCTCGGGTGTTCGTGGATCCAGCGTTCTTGTTCGTCGTGATCTGTTTCAAGTACTTTTTTCTTGCTGCTTGAAGTTGGGACGCGCGAGAAGAACACATAGAAAAATAAACGTTCGTTGGTCGTCGCGACGAAGCGACGCTGTCGGCCATGCTGATTTGATCGTAAAAAGTGCGTAAAGGCTGAACTCCATGGAACGAATTATGTGACGAATAACTGGCGAACGCCGCCCGACGGCACGCTCGCTTTGCGCGCGACGTAGCAGGCACTGTGCTGATTCCACGCGCAGAGCAAACGCCGCCGGGCAAAATTCGTCGGTTATTCGAAACATATTCGTCCCATGGAGTTCCTCCGGAGCTGGCTCTCAGCTTCGTTTACCACACGATAGATGGCGCTTGGCTCTCAGCATTATTAGAGTTTCTGTATACATAGGTTGCACTGACGTAATTTGGTCCTCCTTTCTGGTGGCCGAACTTCCTCGAGCGGAGCCTTTACTGTGCATATTCTACGAGCAGTACACGAGCGTCGCGAGCGAGCGGAAACGAGTGAGCACAGCTTCATTATACTTCGTTTCACTTTATCTGCGAGCGAAGCCAAAGCTAGAAGCGCGAGACCAGCGCTTTTTTCGTTTCTGCCCAGCTCGCGCGCTCGAGCAAAGCCTGAAGGCACGGAGCTTTCGTGCTCGCGCTTCCAGCTTTGCCTTAGCTCGCACATAAGGTGAAACGAAGTATAACAGCAGGTTTTGGCCACCAGAAAGGAGGAAGGATATGACATCACGTGCAACCCATGTATAGGCTCCCTATGGGAGCCAAAGTTGCGCGTTCACGCATGGCATGTGAATCCAGCTCCTCACGTGACTGAATTCGGCGAATAGCAGCGCCGCGCGTTCGAGGCGCGCGGCGGGCTCAAAAGCCTGGGAACGTACGCCGGGGCGCGTGCAACGTCTACTTTGCTGCACTACACTTGATACGGCTCCTCACGTGATCGGATCTCGGCGAATAGCGGCGAGGGCGGCACGCGGCATGTGGAATCAAACGCGCAACTCTGGCTCCCATAGGGAGCCTATACAGGAACTCTAAGCATTATCAAATTTGGCAATTTTAGCCACACATTTCTAATTATGCTACAAAATGTGGATTTGAATATTATTTAACAAAACTTTTAGGAAACATTTGCCGGCTATTTATTGTTTATGATCGCGGTGCTGGTGAGGTAGGCGCTTACCCAATAGGCGACGTGGATTCGGTTGACGTGCTGCAGTTCCGCGGATGCATAGCAGTGAAAAGTCAGAGAGCTTTCGAAGGAAAGAAGGCGCAAAAGAGTTCAATTTCTTCTAAAAGTTCTATAGCAAAGAATTTTTTTGGCTTCCTATTTTTGTGTTTTTGTGTTTCTTTTCACACCTTTTACGGCGTCCGGTGGATGAAATTCGATTTCAGAATCGTTTCATGGTCCCTTTAAGAGGAAAGGTTTTAGGCTATGGTGGGGTTATGGAAGAGCAGGTCTCAGTTAAGAAGAAAGTTAAGGCCACAGAAAGGGATCGGTGGCTAGAGGGAATGCAGGCAAAGAAGACTCTGGAAAGCTATAAATTAAACAAAACAGTTATTGCCAAAGAAAGCATTTATGACAATTCTAGGGGAAGCTCATTGTTGTTTGAGGCAAGGACAGGTGTTTTGCGAACCAGAACATACAGAGCAAAGCACCAGGAAATGGACACAGTGTGCGCTGCTTGTGGAGAGGAGGACAAGACGGCTGAGCACTTGATACTCTACTGTAAAGGGCTTCACCCTATGCATACCGAAGACAACATAGATTTAATAAAGTCATTGGGTTTTAGAGACAGCGTAGGAAAAGTGGATTTCAAGACAGTAGAGATTACCAAGCAAAGATTAAGTGAATGGTGGCAGAAAGCGAGAGAAAACTAGGCATTTTCTTATTAACTGATGGCAAGGGGGTTTTATAGCCTCACTTTCTTTTCAGTACGGAGTGAATATAGTTTTCACGTTTAAATATTCTAAGCTTAAAGGGTAAGACAAAATGGCTAGGTGGCGTAAGCTACCGCCCGATCCAAAGGGCTCAGCCGTATTCATCCATCCATCCATCTATTCATCGCAAGTAGCTAGGCTAGGTGGCGCTAGGTACCACCCAATACATGTTCTACAAAAAATAATTGTATTTCCTCACGCCACCATTACGCTTCGGGATCTTATACACACATGCAGACACATTACGAATACTAAAAGCATCAGCTGAACATAAATTGAGCACATACACATGCATCGCACATACAAACATCAATACAACAACACACTAACCCAATCACTACTTCCGAGCTCTGCGTTTCCGTCTTTTATACTGGTCGTTTTGAACGTACGGAATTTCTCGGTGACTCCCTAAGCAATAAAAAATATTCCCAGCATGTTGATTTTGTTCCAGCAGTGTCATACATCTGAGAGTATTTGTTTCCCCGCACGGCACGTCCTAGCCTGTATTTCTATTGTAGTGTTTGTTTTTCTATTTGTGCTGTTCGCGCACGGCTGCAATTGCCGTCTTGAATTAATCTCTGTAGAGCGGATATTCATTCGGCTGAAAGTGATGCTTCAGGGGCAGAGAAATCGCTTTTCGATCAACTTGAATGCAGTCAAAGCCGCGCCTTGCGGCAGGTGTTAAGTGTACGGAGCTACGCCGTGGCGAGCTCGAAAACTTCTAGCGCTCGTCCCAGCGCGCCACTTAACCAGGAACCGTAGTATATTTAAACAGCAAAATAAAGGCTAGCTTTTTTTTAGATTTTACCTACTATTCATTTTTAATGCTAAAATTCCACACTGTAAATATACGTACTTTCCGTCATAATTTTGTACTGTTCAGTCCTTTCCCCAGAGCGCAGTCGCTCTCGGCGAGGAGACAACCGACAGTCACATTGGCCACTGTACGATAGGAGCTTAGTGTTCAGACCAGCGTTCCAATATGACTATCCGCACGTCGATCGATTGCACCTAATCCCTCAAGTGGTCTTGAACTCTTTAATGTAAAACGGAATGTGAACCTGCGACACCCCGCCTCCTCCGATCACGGCCCGACCAGCGGCATCAATGCCCGACAGTTTACGTCATCTCATCTTGTTGTTACACCACTGATACGCGAACACACGGTCACATCGGCGATAATTCCAGTCTTCTGTTCACAACCCACAACACTGCCATCACGATGTTGCTGCTATGTTGCTGACACGCAGAAATACAGAACCACGTTGAACGCCGGTTGGCACTCGGCATCGGAAAACAGAACCGAACTCAGCACGGAAGGCACCCAGGCAGCCGGCAGCAAAACCTGCCTGTCTTAGACGCAGTTCCTGCAATTTCCATAACGTCGAAAACGTCGACGAAGTTCCGCGTGGTTCCGCTACTGTAGGTCCGCGTGGGTCCCGCAACCCCAAGGAGGTTATAAGTACTAGGAGGGGAAACATTGCAATATTGGTGAAGCCTAGTCATAAAAAACTTAAACGATATTGTGCCCAGAGTGACCGCAGATCTCTCTGGCGATTGGTGCCCGTGACATGTCACGTGCGAGATGGATGGTTGATTGTAGGAGGATTCCTTGCAGGCTTGCGCGCGCTCTGTCCGGTAGGTTTTATCAGATCGAAGGCTAGACGAAGGCTAGATACGGTCACGTGATGTGGTCATGTTGGGCTGATAAGTGAGGAGAGTAAAAAGGAAAATAAGAAATAGGCGAGGCGTCAGTGGAGCATGGCTTGTGGAGGCTACGCGGCTGACGTCATGCCCTCTCCTACCCTTCTATCCTCCTTGCGCAATCAGCCCTGCGCAATCCGGAGCAAGGAGAATAGAACGACGACGACGACGATGACAGGAGGCTGTGCCGGGTGACCACGGCGCTAGGTTCTGGCCTTGAACATGAATGCATGGGGGGTGGAAGCCGTCTACCTCGACTGGGCCACCCCCCTGGAGCCGCCGCCTTCACCGAAGTGAGCGACCGCACCGTCATGCGCCAGGACTTCGCCCTTAAGAATGTATATCGGACGGCCCGCCGAGGGTCGCCTTGGCTCTTTGGCCTGCTCGCCTGGGCTGTCACCGGACCTCCAGGATGGCTAGGTTGGACATTTGAGAAAAGGTACATGGAAGTGACGTAATGGGAAGGAGGAACGTATCCTAGCAACACTCACGTGGCGGTTCCGCCCACTTTGACGCCGCTACGTCATCGCAAACTTGACACCTGTCACCCGTTTGAGCGACGTCCGGAGCCAACCCCCGACGAGCGAAAGGAGCTACGCATTCCCCGAGGCGCCCCTACGCGCGGGATACGGGGTAGGATTTACTACGACGCGGGGAGCAGTTCCTGCGTTTAGTGAACGAACGGCAACCAATCCTGTGCGTCGCTGGCCGTCGCATCTGTTCTTGTAGAGGTAAAAGTAATGAAAAACAATAAAAACCTGTTGGGCGTTGTTAAAACAAACCGTTTATTTGTGTCCTTTTGCAATACATTTAAGAGTTAATAGGAGAGAAAGTTGTTTCAATGTTACAAGGAATGCGGGATGCGCGCTTCGCGCCTTCTTTTAAAGCAACATGTCGGAGCAAGCCAGAATCGCGGGGTTGATGTCTGCACATAAAGAGCTCCCGCGTTTCGTGGTCCCGGCGCGTAATGAAGGCGCGGAAGCAAGCAGACGACCTGAACAAAGACGCCTGCTTGCTCTGTTGAACCCAAGAAACATTCGGTTGATATGACTTACCCTGAGACAGGGAATAAACAAGATTCGTAAAGGGGACGCGGTCAACACGGAGCGTATCCAAAAACAGCTGCGTCTTCGGAGACGTGCCTAAATTTCCTGTCTCAGGTCAAGGTATGTCCACTTTTTACGAGCTCGCCTGCGCCTTCACCTTTTTTGAGACCTACAGTGTAGTCATAACTTGCAACAGCAACTACTTTCATCTTGTCTGGAATGCCTCAGTAGCAAACTTCGCCACGTCTTTTTTGTATATGCTGTAAACGACTTAATTTTCGCGAATCGCCTACAATTCGCAAAAAATAGGTCCCGCGAACAATCCCGGTAAGATGTCAACACATTGGAATCTATATTGAGATCCCACCGCGTCGTGAAAATTAGAACCCCCGAATTATTCCAAAACTTCAGCTTTAACCTAAATCGCGAAATATTGAGCCCTCGAAAAATAGGTCGCTTACAGTATATTATTGTCTAGCTGCATTTAATCTTGTCTCGAATATAGCAGGCCTTCGTGTATATTAGTAGATATGTTACGAAATACAACCTAGAAGTAGTGTGCTGCAAAACGTGTTCAAATTAAGAAATCAATGTTTGACATAACATGTGATTTAAGTATGTCCGATTGTTTACGTTGTGCTATGCTAGTGTGTTCATTTTTACTTTCGAGAATGAAATATTGCAAAACCTGTTTTCATATAATTTTACTTTATCAAGTAACGGTTTTGCATTCTAAAAATAAAGCACTTTCAAAAATAAACTAGCTGTGCAACATAACATAAACCCTGATACTCTACGTAAAAAAGGACACATACACCGAAAGGTCTCAAACACAGCTGAAATTTTTATTTTCCAAAAAGAGCTGAAATAGGCACCACGACAAAAAGTAAGGGGGAGAGAGAAACCTGGAATGACTTGAGAGATACTGAAACAAATCCCAATACTAACATCAAGAGGCACACCTGAGTGATGTAGTCATAACACAGAGGGTAATAATGGGATGTTTAAAACCACAGGGGATATAAAACAATACCTAAAATACACTAAGAAATAGGTCGTTACAGGTCTACAGATGGTCTAAAGTATTTCTCGGTTCTTTGCAGGGGAAAGCCAGGTGACCTTTGTCGGTTTGGCAACCCGCAAGCCTTCTCTGCCATTATCCCACGCATTTCATGCCTTCTGCTCATAAAATTGAAAGGCTATCGATATCACCGCTATGCACTCAACACATATCCGGGGGCAGTACCATCCGTCTCTAAACACAGCACATGAAATACCTGTGAATAAGTCCATCATGTTCCTCGACCTCACACTGGAATTTAAAGATATAAACATATGTTGGAAGTATGAACCAAGGTCATGCAAAAGATTCCTTTTGTTTGCATCTGGACATTCCAAAACTATAAAACGCAGTGTTTCCTACATTGCTCTTGTATCGGCCTTAAAGAAATATTGTCACCAGTATAATGGGCAAAGTTTTGAAAAGCAATTTCCCTGCCTACGTGATTCTGGCTTTCCGATTGGTTTCCTGGTACGCTCACCTGAAAACATTTGCACCAAACTGTAGCACAAATCAGCTGACACAGATATGGAAGAGAGAAGACAAGAACTAAGTAAAAAATTGTAGTACCCTACATTCATGGCATAACCCATAAATTGAAAGGAAGTAGCTGTGAGGCAGGGCAATAAGGTTGTGTGCTCTGCTCCAAACTCGGCGTATTGTATGAACAAAGGTATAAAACGCAGGTGAGCTGGTGAATGACATCCATAACCACCCTGAGACGTAGGAACAATAAAGAAAAACGGACAGAACAATGAAGTCTCTAACACAGCTTGAAATTTATTGAACAACCATCGCCTTTTATAGATGTCACAGACCTCTTTTTACAATTCGAACAACCTCCTCGCCCACCACACAGTGTACCCTAACAAGACAAAGTAAATTGCCACTTCAACCAGAAACAAAATGTGCGACATTTCTTACAAGACTTTGGTTTTGGCTCATGTGCCCCGTGTTAGATAGAGGTTGTTTATTACATTCCCCTACCACGTGGCAAATCTCCCATCGGTCAAACTGGTAGGTGACTAAATGACAGGATAAGAGAGCATGCAGCATCTGTCAAGGAAACTACAGCAGGTCATTGCCGCACCTGTAAATGCAGTGTTGTGTTCAGCAGCATCACCATTCTTGCAAGAAACAAAAGCCTGTATGCACGAGAAATGCGAAAACATATAAAACAATGGCCATCGAAGGAAACTAAGTAGCATGCGTCAGTGTGCCTTTCATTAAACTCGGCAAGAAAAGCAATTGTGTTTGGAATGTTTTACGTCCCGCTGAAATGCGGGTCGTTTCAAACTAAATTGTATCTACAGCTCTCAGAATAAAGAACAAACAGAAACAGATAGCTGAGGCACATGAAGACGAAGAGGTATTAAACCATAGTTGGTAGTCCAGCGATATGTTTTTCTCTCAAGTTCAAGCTGGCCCTAGCCATGGTGGCTGCGCGATGAACTGTGCAAGGTGTTGAAGCTGAAGAGACTGCATAGAATATGGACGGCCATGATTGCGGAGCAGCGAGCGAAGTGTGCACTTGACGGCTTTCACGGGGAGGGCTTCAGTGACGGCAAGAAAACAGATGGGTCCTTGGTGGTCGGGACCGAAGTCGTGGTGGTGAGCGGCTCCCCGTCGCCGGCGGCGTCCGTGCTGGGCATCACCGTGGCGAGGGCAGTAGGGGCTCCCCGACCGCGTCCTTTGGGGCGAGACCACCGTCGTGGCGACAGACTCCTTGATGCCGGCGGCGTCCCTCATGGGTGGGACTGCAATCCTGGCGTGTGTGGCGCTGCGCAGGGGCACGGCTGCAGCAGGTCTCGAACCGGGCGACAAGGCGTTGCCTCAAAGCCCTGTCCGAGAGGTCGACTGGAAGGTTGGCAGGAGCCAGTCTCTCGCCATCAGACGCTGACCCCTCCGAGCTCGGCTCAGACTCCAACTCTCGCTTTTCAGGGTCGGAACCTGACTCCGGTTTTGGCTCACTCAATACAAGGCAGGCGTTGTCCAGCACTGCACGTGTCGTTATAATGGTGGTGGTGGCTATTGATGGATGATAATGCAGAGTCCGGTGCCTTTGCAGACACGAGAATCTGTTTTTCAACAGCCCACTGCAGCGCTCCACAATGGCAGCAAGCAATGGAGGTCACGTGGATCCCAAGGACATGGGTGGTGAACCATGACTCCAAGCCGTAGCCGTCGTCGCCCACCGTGGCTCTATGCATCTTACCCAGCATTCGGCGTCACGCATCTGCAAGTGTGAGAGAGATACCGACATGAATTTACTTGAATGTTCCACTCATGGTTCACAAAGCAGTCTCAATTCCGGAACCTTCCAAGTTCTTTTGAGAAGATAATTAACATGATTGCAACACACCTGCATGGACGCAAGATATGATGACAAGAAACCACTTCTTTCAAACAAACATAATGTGGCGGGCGGAAGGATGCACGTTTTAAAAGTCACGACATACTACCTAGAGCACACTCTCGTGCAGTCGGAGCACAGGGGCGGATTCAAAGGGGGTGGTCCGGATGACCTGACCCCCCTCTTGAATTCTGCATGTGTCAAAATTTAGGGCGTGGAAACGAGTGGGGGGGGGGGCGACATATGATACGCTGACCAAAAACCTGACCCCCCCCCCCCCCCCCACCCCCTCCCCTCGAAATACCTGCGTCCGCCCCTGGCGGAGCACACAAGCCCGCACCTCTCATTTATAAAATGGCACATCCACACCGTACCCGCGTTACGCTGTATTCTTTTTGACACACATGGAACTGATTTTGAGTACGTAATACGAGCGTACTTACCACCGTCACGTTGAGGGCGTAGAAATGCTTGCGGCACAGTGCACCACCTTCATGGCGGTGGGATCGTTCTTGGACGGGCCGACGATGGCGATCATCGTTTCGTTCACGCAACCGATGACGCCGGATATCCTACCGAGCGGTCTGAGGCCCGTCTCCACGTAGTACCTCTCGCTCGGCGTCTCCGGGAAGCGGAGCCAGCCGCGCCGGACCCCGACACGACGCGGACAGAGACGACGACTGTCTTCAGTCCCACGCTGCATGCTCGTCGCTCGCCACCAAACTTTGGAGGCACTCCGTGGCGTAGAAACGAAGTGTACAACACTTGAAGCTCCACAGTCGTGAACGTCCACGAGCTCCGTTTCGCAGTCTCTTCACCTCCGGTTCCTAGCGCCAGCGTTGTCTCTCGCTGCCGGCGCTGCGTCGCACGCTCGCAATCCTCCGGGAGCTCGAATGCTGCGGGTTGCTGTCGGTAAATCTTCCCGACAAAAACAATAAGTAAATTAGTTGAAAAGTGGCATAATCGCCCGACGACGACGCGGTTTGGAAAATATGACCAACGAAAGACACCTACTAAGGAGCTAGTACCTTTTGAAACGTACTCGGTACAAAGTGAAACGTCACTTTGTTGTCACGTCCGGTTGCCGACCCCGCCCAGTTTTGCCGACTCCGCCTACATTTTTCTAGGGAAATTACGTCACTTTTACTTCCGACCAATCAGACGTGATGACGTCACTTCCGTGTACTTTTAAAAGGAACATGTACAATGTCGAACCTAGCCATCCAGGACTCACGCGGCGGTTCGGAGGAGCGGGTCGTACTCATCATGCATGGCGTCTTCGTCACCGCCGGGCCGCCAGGGCTTTCCCAACCCCAACGCACGGTGGGGCCTGCGGACGCCATTCTGGAGAGCTTGCCAGGACACTTCTGCCAGCTGGACGGGGGACCGGCCCAGCGAGCAGCCCACTGGGAAGCACTGGGTCCTCATCGCCCGCAACATCGGCCCGCGCCCTCACCCGCGGGCTTTATTTCACATCGTCAGCACCTCTTTGTCATCTATACGTCGTCGACTTCCCCTTGTACATATCATCTCATAATCATCATCACTAGACGTGGCACCGCGGGCCTCCATGGTACGGGCTGTCGCCTTTCTGCGGTGCCACGGCTCTCCTGAGCCAATAAAGATTATTATTATTATTATTATTAGAAGGGTAGGAGAGGGCATGACGTGAGCCGCGTATCCTCCACAAGCCATGCTTCCTTGACGCCTGGTCTCTTTCTCATTTTCCTCCTTACTCTCCTCACTTATCAGCCCAACACGTGACCGTAGCTAGCCTTCGTCTAGCCTTCGATCTGATAAAACCTACCGGACGGAGCGCGCGCAAGCCTGCAAGGAATCCTTCTACAAACAACCATCCATCTCGCACGTGACATGTCACGCGCACCAATCGCCAGAGAGATCTGCGGTCACGTCGGGCACAATATCGTCTAAAATATTTATCACTAGGCTTCACCAATATTGCAACGTGCCCCCTCCTAGTACTTATAACCTCCTTGCATCCCCAGCATTCCTAGACACGGTCTCCTTGCGCCCTCTCTTGGCTATTCCCAGCAAAACGCAGTAAAATGATAATTTCAGACAAGCTACTGCAGAAATCCTTAAGTTCCCCGGGATATCTATATAGGGCACTAATACACTCTTATTTAATGCCTACTTGAACCTCAGGATTGTAGAATTTTTATTCCTGCGCCCGATATAATATTGTTGCATTGGGTCCTATGGGCCACTTTGACAAAATGTTAAATTTCTTCTCACTGAAATGAAGAATCGTAAAGTTCCCGAGGAATATAATAGCTGCCGACTCATAGCACACACTGCAGTTAAAATTGAGGCAGTTTAAATAATACTTTTTATTCCTCGAGACTTTTGAATTCGGCCCGCTTTTTGCCCCTGTAAAGTCAGCACTCCGACGTGCACCAAGGAGCTTGCGGCCAAGCTACCTTTACATGGGCTTATCGAAAAAAAGATGCGTTTGTGACAGCATATTGACTAAGAATGTGGCGGCTATAATATGACTAAATAATAATTAGATGTTTACAATAAACATTTGTGCCCTGGATTTCAAATATAAGCAATTGTTATGTAGGATCAGAAACACTTGCATTGTATATAATTTGCTTTGAATTTGCCTGTGTACGTAAAGTTTTAGCTCGGTTACAGGCACAAACTGAACAAAATTCTTTCAGGCGTGTATAACTAGAAATAACTGGAAATATAACTATACTTCGTCTCACCTTAGTATGGACTATTGTTAGCCGCGCGTGCTAAAAGCGCGAGCTAGTCGCTTTGAATGAAGCCACGGCGGCTGCACGAGCGCTCGTGCAGCAAGTGCTCTAGTCAAGGCAGTCAAGGCTGGCCGCTCGCGCTAGCTCAGCCTTCGCGGTTAGTCCATGCTAGGGTGAGACGAAGTATAGAACGGCGCGCTGCTGGCCGTTCGATTGTGTGTCTTTTTATCTATCTTATTTTATTTATACATATATACGCGTATAAATAAAGACCACAACGACGACGACGTTGAGAGGATGACACACTGGGCGACGGCGGTGCCTCAATCTGAGCCCTGGTTCCTCGGAAGCGACAGCTTCTACTTTGACTGGGCTACTTCCTTGGACCCTGATGCTTCGACCCCAGTGGACCCCTTGTGAGCAACAGTGTCATCATGTTCCTGGGTGTAATATTCTGTGGGTCCGAGATCGCCGGCTCAGGACCAAAAACAGACACGACCAGCCCCGTCCGAATCCAAGCACGATCTCCTTTTATCACGAGCTTATCGTGGTGTGTCACGCGGGCACGCCAGAGCGTGCAACATGGCGGCGCCGGCTTTTGGCGCCGCTTTGAGTTCATGTACTAACACCACTACATATGCCCTTCCTTTTTTTTTTTTAAACAAAGCCTAGAACACAGTTGTTATCTTTTCCTTTTCCCCCTCGGATTGGGTAAAATGTTGTGGAGGTCGTCCTTCGTGCAGACGAAAAGTTCTGAAAATTATGGGGAACAAAGCGCCTCTTGACCTTGGACTTGTCCCCCAACTCAGAGTTCAAAACATGTTCGAAGCAAAATCTAGGGAAATCACCAGTGGTTCTAGATCAACTGTGGGCATTTGACAATTCTAAGTGCCAAAAGTATGAAAACAGCAAAAAAACAATTTCCTGTGAATACACAAAGGAACACAGTTCACTCCGTTTCAGCGTGTCCAAAACGTGGAGAAAAAAAAAATCACTTCACCATGATAAGTTTTGTTACGTTGTTGTTAATAATCTTGAACGTTTTTTTTTTGCTTGTTAGATTATTCATCGTGTTTATCATGGCCAGTATGTAAAATTCGTCTCTAGTTCAAGAGATATTACTTCAAAAAGTAGAAAACAAACTAGTGGCACCTAAACCCTAAACAATGTACTGAAGTTCACATATACTAAAAAAAACTCCCCAAGAGCACTGTTCGTACGTATACACAGTTCACTCTGAAAGTTCCTCACACCTTAGGCTTGTGAATTGTATAAAGCTCTGTGTCGTTGTGGGGGATACCTCTGGTCCCACCTTCTGGCGCGGTTTCTCCGGTGTTGACTCTTGAGTGTTGTAGAACGAGAGCACATAGTCTTTCAACCTCTCCGGTAGTCTTCGTTGGCGTTTTGGTCGATTCGTCGCAACGGCCACGGTTGGTTCAGGTTCGCAAGCACTTACGGAGTCCTCTAAAGGAGGCATTGAACGTGATGAGCCGGTCAGGGACGGGATCGGAGTACTTGTGGATCCTGGTCTGAATGGCTCTTCACATGAGTCAGCGAGGCCGGTCGCAGAAGAAAAGGGAACCTCCACAGGCTCAGTGTCTTTTGAAGGCGTGCCGGGACCGGTATCTCGAGCAGGAACAGCACGTGCAGGCTCGCAGTCAGGAACAGTGCCAACCCGAGGCTCTAGGGTGGGTGCAGCATCAGGAAGAACAATGCAGCCGAGATGCAGTACAACGGCAGGGACAGGAACAGCCAATGGCTCAGGGACCAAAGGCGTATGCGGCTCGACGTCAGGAACACGTGCAGCAGACTCAGATGCACCAGTGGACATCAGGGCCCCATCAGGCTCAGACGCAGCAAGAGGACCCGGAGCCCCACCAGGCTCAGACGTAGGCCCATGTCCAAGAACAGGGGACGTCGCCAGCCCGGGAACCGGCTGCAGAAGAGACCCCACAGCAGGGGACGGAAGAGATCCAGCCACCTCGGGGGCAGGGCCAGGACCCGAAGTGTTTGGTACTGAAAAACCGGACTGTTGAGAAAAAGGGTGCACATCAATATCGTCATCCTCCCAATCTGAATCAAAATATTCTCGCCCTGTCTTCAGTGGCGTCTTCGTTAATTTTGCAGCGTTCCAGCGGCGTCCATCTGCAAATTCGTATGTTGCAGGTCCTACTTGTCTCTGAATGATCTGTGGAGTTGAATACTTCGGTCGTAACTTGCCTCGATAAGATGGTTGAAAAATCCGGACGGTTTGTCCAGGGACGAACTGGGGTCGTCGAACAGCTCGACGCCTGTCCGAATACGATTTCATATTTTCTTGGTACTGCTGCACACGCTGTGGCAGTCGCGCACGTGTCTCAGGAAAATTCACTGGGAGTGACCTGGTTTCCATCCCTTGTAGGTCCAGTTTCGACCGATGAATTCTTCCGTGAAGAAGCCACGATGGTGCAACTCCAGTTGCTGCATGCGGCGTCCGACGATACGTCTCCAGATAATCACGGACCGCATCTGGTAAAGGACGGCCTTGAACGACGGCCAACTGTAGACAGCACTTGAGAACTCTATTAAACCTTTCCACCAGCCCATTGCATTGGGGGTGGTACAGGGATGCCTTGAGATGTTTTATCCCATGCTGATGAAGAAATTCCTGGAATTCTTTCGACGTAAACTGGACACCATTGTCCGAGACGATTTCGCAGGGTAATCCCTCACGTGCGAAGATGTTTTTCAAAAAGTTTATAACTGTAGATGAGGTCACGGAAGCTGCTGCTTGAACTTCCGGCCACTTGGAGTGGTAGTCCATGAGGACAATGAAGAACCGCTGATTTAATGGCGCCCGCTCTATTGGGCCCACGATATCTATCCCGAGCTTCTCCCATGGTTTATCAGGAAACTTGATCGGTTGGAGAGGTGCTGGTGCTGCTTTGACCGGCTTGTCGGTGGAATGACAGACTATGCAGTTTTCTATCTTGAACTTTATCTGCTGGTTCATTCGCGGCCACCAGTACTGCTCTCTGATGATGCTCGTTGTTCTAGAAATCCCTTGGTGGGTTTCATGAGCCAGTTGAATGATGTGGTCTCGCAGATTTTCAGGGACAACAATCTTCTCCCCTTGAAAAAGTATTCCGTCATGGAGGGACAGCTGATCTCGTACGTGGAAGTACGGTCGAAGTTCTGGGTGTACATTGTTGTCCTCTGGCCAGGACTCAGTGGTGTAGCGAATGACGCTAGGCAGAACGGTGTCATTGGCGGTAACCGCTTGAAATTCCTGACGTGACAAGGGCGTTGCTATGAGAGCAACAACATCCTCTTCAAACAAAGTACCACCCTCGGTGTCTTGGCGAGGTAGTCGTGAAAACGCATCCGCGACTAAGTTTGTAGATCCTTTTTGATATTCCATGCGGAAATTATAATTCATCAGTCTCGCCGTCCAACGTGTGATGCGCAACGGACGAACACCAGATCCTTTGTTAGATAAAAGCGTCACAAGCGCTTGATGGTCGGTTCGAATAACAAATGGACGTCCCCATAAGTAGACGTGCCACTTCTCACAGGCCCAAAGGCAAGCGAGAGCTTCCTTCTCCCCAGTTGAGTACCTCCGCTCAGCGTCCGTGAGTGATCGGGAGGCAAAAGCGACAGGGGCAAGATGGTTCCCATGCTGCTGTTGAAGGGCGGCGCCCAGGCCGTAATGAGAAGCGTCTGTGGCCACAATGATGGGTAGAGACGGATCAAACATGGCTAGAATGGGTGCATCTTGAATACAATTCTTGATATTTTGGAAACTCGCGTCCGCTTCGGGGGACCAGACAAAACGAACGCCCTTTCGGAGTAAACGACGGAGAGGTTCGACCACAGTGGAACAATGCGGGACAAATTTGCTATAGTATTCGACAAGTCCCAAGAATGCTTTCAGCCTTGCAGAGTCTGACGGAGTCTCAAAATTCAGAACAGCATCTACCTTCGATGCAAA
>JABSTQ010008507.1:0-23842 GCA_013358835.2 Ixodes persulcatus | reverse complement strand
CTTCTAACACGGTCTAGATGCGGGTTTGCGCGCGGAGGTTTTGCTAGCCAGGGAGACAGAAAGATTCATGGAAAACGCGACAGCGCAGTGTCCTAGCAAGACAGTGGTGGGGGCAAGGGGGGGGGGGGGGGGCACTCTGAGTGCATTCTCCCGCGGCTCGGGAGAAGGGAGGTACGGAAGCCAGGCTTTGCCACAAAGACGGAGTTCGGGTGTTTTATTGCCCAGCGCCTGCGACCAATTCGGGACAACCCAACAAGCGAATCCTGATCTTCGCTGCACGTTTTCAGGAGCAGAACGGACGTATCCAAACCGGGGGACCAAAGAGCGTGTGCGTGTGTATGTGAGCGCATGCGTGTAGGCTAGTTGGGAGGAGGGAGCGACGGACTCGAAGAAGCTTCTTCGGGCATATGCGGTGAACAAGCCATGACAGCGTCACCTCGAAGTAGCCCCTAATTGATTTATTTCTTTTTGGAGGATGAAACGCGAAAGATGGAACGAGAGAGGACCAAAGGCGGCGGGCCCAACCGAGAAAGCAGCTTTGAGAAATGATCTTGTGCGAAGCTCGAAACAAGAACGGGCTCAAATGATAATCAGCTGTCTGCGTTTTGTTTTTGTGTTTGATCGTTTATTGATGTTTCTGCCCAAGCGCGCCCACCCCGCAAACACACAAACAACAGACACGGACATTCGAGTTGAGGCAGCGCAGGAGCGCGCTGACAGGTCACTTGCGTGCGGGATTTCATCTTTATGTACAGCCTTGCACGCCGTTTAGGATGTCCTATCTATGTGCAGATAACTATTATTAATAATGTTATCTTTAAACGTGTGAGAGACGTGGACGTGGGTTGATGATACTTCTTAAGGGGGGGGGGGGGGCCGGGGGGGTGGGGGGGGTCTAGGATTTTTAGGTGTAGGGCGTTTGGGTGCGGACTTTTCGGAGCACGGACGTTCGGTGCACGGACTTTTCAATGTGGGACTTTTCGATGCGCGGACATTTTGGTGCACAAAAAGTCCAAATCACGAGTTTTCTTCTTTTTTTTTTCTTTAAACGTATAAGCACTATTTTAGCTAAACATCTATTTCTTCGCACTATATAATCTTTTAGACTTGGTCATCCATTTACGGTGACTTACTGATATACCACCTAAGTGACATTGTTACGCGCAGTACCATTCAGCACGCACTAGTCGCATCACATGTCTCGAATGATTTTCAACAATCTCAAGCCTGCTGCTGGGGTCATTCCTACACATATCACCAATAATAAAGCCCACACCTTTACAGAAGGCGCCGAGAACGTCTAAATTGACCCAACGTGTAAACATGAAGCTATGCGACTAGTGCGTACGTTAAAAAAGAGACAGCGACAAACAAACCCTAATGTCCAGCGTCTCCAATCCTCACGCAGGATGGTACTCCGCCTAACATAGTCACTTAGGTGGTATATCAGTAAGTGACCGTAAATACATGACCAAGTCCTAAAATTTATAAAGTGCGAAAAAAATCAATTTTTATCTAAAATAGTGCTTTATACGTTTAGAAAAACAAACAAAAAAAAACGTGATTTTTATTTCTCGTGCATTGAAAAGTCCGTGCACCGAAAAGACCGCACCAAAACGCCCTACACCGAATTTCCCTATACCGGAATGTCCGGATCCCGCGAAGCACACATACCGGACTGGCGCGGCGTGGCGGCCATCTTGAATTGCGTCCCTCGCTGGCTTTCCCAGCAATTATCTCGCCAAGTCTCGTTCTGACGAGACCCACGCTAGCACGCCGCGCTACGCACTTCGCTATTTTGGTCTGATAGTGCGCCTCCGCTAACCTCCGCAGCTCCGCAATGTTACCGCTAGCAGCGCACATGCTCAATAGCTTCGTCGCTCTGGAGAGCCAAAACGATTTGCTAAAACTCAATTGTCTTCGTCGCTGAAGATTTTTTTCCCTGTCGGGACGGCAAAAACGGTTTTCTTTCGCAATGCTGTTTGTGCAATCCTTAGCACAACATGATGGCATCGCGTTGCCGTCAAAATTCTAAAGATAAAAAAAAAGAAAAAAAGAAAACGGCGGAGCCGTAAGCAACGGAGCCACCGCTACGCCTCGCCCAGTGATGGCGTTGGTTTCTAGCAGACCAGCGAATCGCACGGGATCATGGGAAGGCAACGGTCACGTGTCGCCCCCGATTCAATTGAAGCGAGGGGAAAAAGAAGTTTTGAGAGGGAAAGGGTACGGGTTAGAAGAAAGTTCTCTTCCCCATTTCAGACAATGGTTAGCGTTACCTTTGCCTCGGTGGACGCTAGCGGCCCAGGTTTCAAGGGTGAGTTTCTCAACCCCAGAAGGCCACGCGCTGCCTCGCTTCGCCTCCCTCTTTTCTTCGGCTACATCATGACACAAGAGAGCAGGCGATCTCCAAACGTCCGTTGTTTCCGACAGCGTGTCCCGTAATGCCTCTCAGCGCCGGCTGAGGGCGTTGTGAACGTTTTCAAGGGGTATTTTGATGTGTAATTATACACATCTTTTTATCACTGAATTGATCACACAGAAAACAAGTTCGCGAATACGCATTGCTTTATTTCAATCACATACTGCACTTAGTGGGGATCCGCATCAATGTTGACCACTCAAAAATCAAAAACCTGCAGCAAGAATCTTGAAAAACCCATCAACACCAATACAGAATTCAACGCTGTGCAAAATGGCTTCAGTTCTGTTTTGACGTGGCGGTAAAAAATATTAACCCCTTCAATAATAACGCTAACTTGGTTTGGGAATACTTACGCAGCGTGATGCTTTTCAGCCTGTTTTTTTCATGAAGTTACGTTAACACAACATAAAAATCGCTAAAAAATATCGCCGCCTGCAAGACGACACAACTGCCGTTCCATCGGCCACACCTTTCCTTCCTTGTGCTTACCGCGGAACCTAGGTCATATATATCGAAAAAAAAAAAGATTTAAAGGGGCACTGACACACCAAAGATCGTATTTTTTTTATTGTCTAAAACGACGCAAGTTGTAGTCATAGACACGCAAAAAACAAAACGCATCGCGAAAAAAAATTTCCCCGCGCGCGCGCGCGCCATTTTATTTTTGGCGTTTGAATCTCCCGCAGCTACCTCCTTGCTTCTTTTGATCGGTGACGTCAAAAATCAGGAAATTTTGAAGCTTTGTAGGCGACATTTCTATAACATTTAATAACGGCAATCGTAAAACATGTTTTTTAATGCAATTGCGAACGCACAGCGGCCCCTCTTTTTGAAATCCCAAAAAATCAGAGTTCGGTGAGATGTCCCTTCCTAGATTTGTGTCCTCTCTCAGAAAACTTGGCGGTGTTGGCGGTGCTCGAGCAGCGCCGGCTCGATCGGCGAATAGGGGAAGAAACCGGTTTCCGCGCCGGCTCCCTACTATCGCGCCAGCTCGCCTCCTCCTCCCATCGTGCGTACAATATGTCCGATGGTCACGGGGTGGGGGGCACTTGATGTCATAGTGTCGCGTCGTAGTGTTCCATAACGTCACGTCACACGAAATAATGTAGAGTTATTTCATAGTATCTTGACATCGTGATATTCAGTGTCACGCCGTGGTGTAGTCACGTGCATTGTGTAGTATTGCGTGACGTTGTCACATGGTTGGTATCACGTGACGACGTTATGCTGATAAAGTAACGGAGTCACAACTCGCTGATAATGTCACGTGACCATCGTGCGCTGCATTTGGCGGGCGGGACCTAATTTGCTATATTTTGTGGGGCCATAACTTAGCGGGACCTAATTTAATATATCTTGTGGGCGTTTGACGGTTTTTAGAGGCGGTTCTCGTGAAAACGTGTCACGCTTTCTGGGCACAGCGGCGATAACACATATAAAATTGTTCGCCTAAACGCGAAACCGCGCGAGCCGTGGGAGGTGTTGCCTTTGGTTGTGTTTTCGGCGAAAACGCTCCGCGCGGGTGGCACGCGCAAGATGGTCGCATTGCATGTCAGCTTCTCGGCAGTAGAGGCAACACAGATCTCTATTGTATACTCCGTTCACCGCTAAGCTGAAACTAGAAGCTCCGCCTTCAGCGCGGGCTCGCTGGCTTCCGCAGTGTTTTAGTTGGGCGCTGCGCGTTCACACTTGTGTGAGCAAAAGCAGTAAGCTCGCGCTGAAGGTGGAGCTTCTAGACTCAGCTTAAACAGCGTATAGCAGGCTGGATTGCGGATCAGGGGAACGTCAGTGGCACCATTGGCGCACATTGCTTGACCCCGAGTGATACACGCAAGTCTAAGGGAGACACACAAAGAAGTAGTAATATTGAAGCTTGTACGCGGTGCTCTAAGGCAACTCTTTTATGATGTGCTGCGAGCATTATATCAGGTGTTTGGAGATCGGATCGGTAAATTTCAAGTATTCGAACGTAGATTTAAAAGATAAAAAAAGTGCCAGAGCACCACCAATTGTGCCGGCGTCGCTTGCTTTAGTTGCTAAATAAATCATGGTTGAGATAACCCCGAGACTGCGGGTAAACAACACGACATTAAAAAGTCTTTTTAATGTCGTGTCGTTTAGCCGCAGTCTCGGGGTTATCTCAACCATGTGCAATGTACACCAGCTCGTTTGCGCCCTTACATTTTGTTTGTTAAATAAATCACACGTTCAACAAATGAATGAAAAGCTCCGAGCTTTAATTCGTCAGAGAATCCTTCACTAAAGTTCAAAGCAAAAGTTCGCCCCAGCAGTAGTCTGTACAAGATCCCGAAACGATGAAATGTCCTTAGTAAAGGCAAAATAATCGCTTGCTAGCCTCTGATGACGTGCAGATCATGAGCGACTCCACATTGTCTCTCGGTATTCCTGGGCTTATTGAACCGCATCACAGTTTACACCCAACGAAGTTGCGACCCTCGACCCTCAACCACAAAGCAGTTAATTAAATATATTGGTATTGTACCGCTTTAGATATTTGCGACGAGAATATTAACATTCAATCCAGCAATCCATAAGTCTCATCGTCGAGAACAGCTTACTATAGGTAAGAAATTGCAGTTTTCCCCTTTTTTTCCGTAATGTTCTATGCATAACCTTGTGTGAAGAAATAGGTGCCGGTGGTGCCACTGGACCCCAGCAGTAAATAACGGTCAAAAAGGGGGCTTGGTCCGAAAATATGGGCAAAGGCGCCACGCTCGGGCACCTAGGGTTCGAATCTTAGTGTACTCTAACCCCACGCATATGATAGCAGGCTTGGTCTATTTTTAGAATCCAGGGGAGCACTTCGGGAATCGGATTACTTCGCGAGTTATTTTAATTAGAACATACTCTCTCCCATCAAAAACGGTGAAAAAGGGGGCATGGTCCGAAACTTTGGCTAAAGGCGCCGCGCTCAGGCGCCTAGGGTTCGAACCTCAGCGTACTCTAACCTGCCATACATGATAGCAAACCTGGCGCCCAAGACTTTCGTCAAAGGGGCCGCGCTCCAGAACCAATGTTCAACTGGGTCCCATATCCCTGAACGTACCTTAGCCTCTCCCATGTAAATGTAATAGCTTTGTAAGGTATCGGTTTGGCCGACGATACTCGTAGACCGTTGCCATGCACAGCCGAGGTGCCGAGTTGAGGAAAAAGTAGTAGCTCGAGGAGTTGTTGGTTCTGGCGGTTGGAATGGGCGGCCATGATTTACGGGTTTCTTAGATCAAGTGTTTAAGAGACGTTGAAACCTGACAGCTTATTAAAAAAAAAAAAAGGATTTCGATGACTGGGTTGCTAGTAACTTTATTGCAATAAAATGAGTTTTAGAATAGCGTTGCCTCCCTTCGAGGTATTGGGACCGTTGGCTCGCACTGTGACTTCGAAAGGTGCCCTCCTGCGCGCGCCAGAAACCGTACCGTGGCCAATGTAGCCCGCGGTAACCCTCTGCTAAGATCTGCATATTACTTATCATGATAAAAACAAATTAGAAAACATTCATACTCCGGCACTACTCACTTTTAAACTTAAATCATAGCCTCTATATAGCGGATGTTTCTGCAAATCATTTAGAATGCCCTAAAACTTGGGTAGTTAAGAAAATAATAAACTCTTTTCGGGAACTAACTACAAGCCACAGCGGACATCAAAAATTGCATACACACAAAAAAAAAACATACTAATTAACCAACTATCTTTTTCCCTTTGGCTATTTAATAAGTGAGGTTAGAGATGGTGCAGTGGTATTCAATTGAAATATTTTTCACTTTATATTAGCTTACTGTCACTAGTGGGGCACAAGTATACTCGCACGCAACGCCATTGACCAAGAAACCCTTGTTGTGGTGTAATTTCAAGAATAAGAGCGAGTGTTTTCTTTTCAATCTTTCCTTCGCAAACTGGGGGATCGCAGTATCCCCCAGTGACGGTAGTTGAATGCGGCTCGTAGATTGGACCCAATCATTGCATGAGCACTCGGTTTGGGCTCCTGGTAGTCCATAGCTCGACAAGCAATCGGGTTGTGGCCTATGTCCAATAGCTGCAATGACGACAATAATCGAACCATTGCAATGTCTGGGACTCAACACTTGTCTTGTGCTTTGCCGACCCCAGTGCATGGCTATGATCAACATTGGTGGCATATAATCAACTCCAGATCACGTGGCTTCTTGTTCTGGCTGCGAGTTGAGGGGGTAAACGCTGCTTGTTTTTGTTTATTCTTTTCTGTGACGTTTATTACGTGGAGAGAAAAACGAGCGCTTGTTTCATCAATCATAAACGCCAGGGATTCGTTCTAAGCGGTATTCACGCAAAGTACAAAAATTGTTGCACCGACACTTTAAACGTTTGGTTTCTATTAGAAACTTTGTGAGCGTCATTGGAAATCCCTAGATCAGGCAATTTGAGGACGCGTGGTATGCGCTCGAGTACGCTAAAATTAACACACGTTTTAGCAGGCGCAAGGGCGGCGATGCGAAATCACGAATGGCTTTATTATCGTTTATATCTTCGCAGACAAATATGCGCACACATAGAAACGCACAAGCGCAAACGCTTGAAGGCTCACACACAGACACACATACATGCATATTTACGGACGGGCGCGCGTGGGCGGGCATACAGATGCGTGGATATCTGAGCGGAATCATGGAAAGACAAGTAACCCAAACAGAACAAAATTAATCCTGTCACCATAACCCGCATCGTCCGTTAAATCCGGCCCCCTTCCGTCCCCCCCCCCCCCCCTTTCAGCACTATACTCTTGCACCCTCTCATAAACGTGACATTCTTCATGCGTGATGGCAGGGACTCAACCGGCTACATTTCTTGGCTTTGATTGCTGTACGTATTAGCAAAATGTTACTACACTCTCTTGGAGTTTTGTTTTTTTATTATTATGTCTGTACACTTTCAATGTCGAAAATGTAGTCAAACGTTTTATGTCCGCTCGTAATTTCAGGCCACGCGTTTTGTAGGGGGAGATCGCGCTGTCACTTCGATGCATGCTCTGAAGCACGCACCGGGAACACACGCACACACTCACGAACGTACACGCACATACGCACGCGGATGCCTGACGCCGGGCGCGCCGGGCGCAGGTCCGTTCAGGAAACAATGGAGGGGGTGGAGGGAAGTGTGTATGTGTGTGCATGTGCGTGCGTACGGGGGGGGGGGGGGTGTAAGAAGGTCGCAGAGACTACATCAGTCGCTCTCTGTTTCTGAGACGAGAGGTCAGGTTCGCCTCCGGGCTCGCCAAGGCCAGGCTTTGAGCTCTTCTGAGCTGGGCCACCTGGTCTCAAACGAAGCTAATCCTAAACACAAGGACACAAGGGGGAAAAAACGGATTTTTAGGCAGGAGGGTGTCTTCTCGAATAATGCACATTGGAGACGTTCCAACTTCCAAACAGGGTATCTCGTTAACCCGTCATCAGGTAGTTTGAGACTACTCAAATAATAAACAAAACAAATTACAGCCCGCTTGAAATGGATTGAACGCACTTCAAACTGATTGCATAAATTCATTTCTTAACTTATCCCGCTGGGATTTACTACAGAGGTGCTCGAAGCTGGCGCATTCAATAATTGATAGTATGAATGCATGAAACCTCCGGAGTCAAAAGAAAGAAAACAGAAACTGGGTTTGTCTATGAAAAATTTATCGCTAAACCTTTTATCTCAAAATCACAAGAACATCGTTGTGGGCTATTCTGGCATTTACTAAGATTGAAAAAAATTGTGAAGTGGAAAGAAAATATAATTGACTTACCTATTCTTCACTTCCTTTTGCCCAAATGAGCGCCACAATATGTTTTTTTTTTGTGTGTGTACGTGCAAAGTATAATGAAAAAATAGTTTTTGATTTTTCTTGATTTACTCGGGTGACACAAGCTTTCCACGATTTTAGTGAAATCCTAACGAACTTCAGGCATCTCTGTAGTAAATCCCAGCGCGATAAGTTAAGAAAACGATTTTTGTGGTCAGTTTAAAGTGAGTTCAATCAATTTCGCCCACGCTTTATATATAACGACACAGGAGGCGAAGAGCCGAAGTGCGCAATGCGCGAGGCTCTCAACGCAAATAAACAATTGCCGTTTCTATTTTCTCTTTTCGAGCTCAAAAAATGTACGCCCCACACAATACCTTTCCAGGATAAAATGCGAAGATGCGCCGTAGTCTTGCCCTTCGTAAACTTTTTAGATTGTCGACATCCGGAAGGGCACATGGCGTGGTTGCTCGAACGAGTTCGGGACCGCTTCAGGCCGGTTTCATACATTAATACGCGTTAAAATTGATATTGCTTCACGTAGATTACGCTGGCAACTACCACTGCAATCTTACGTTGCACTAAACGCTTTATTTCGCCACTCACTGGTTTATGACTAGAACGCTTTATTTCGCCGCTCACTGGTTTATGACTAGAACCGTTAAGTTCTGGCGCTCGGTCGTACGCTTTTATTTAAACTTATACAAAAAAAAACAAAAAAAAAAACTAGCACCATCTTCAATGCAGTGCTGCGTTTGTGGTTGTGCATAGCCATGCGACCACACACTGAGAGTAGATCTTCACTAATTCACGTTTGAAAAGAATTCCCGAAGCACAATGAGACACGGGCCATGCTCTGTGATCAGGAAACGCAGGAACACGCTACCATTGCGGACGCCAGCACGTGCAGCGCGTGTAACTGCACTCACAGCATGCTTCTTGCTACCTGGTTAATTGAACAAAACGTGTGTACCACCTAGAAGACAAGGCTTACGCCCCCTTCTCATAGGTCATTGCTGGTGGATCCAGGCAGCCCCACCTACTTTCGTCAGGATGGTCGTAAGCGCGTCTTGTAGCGTCTTCCAAGGAACGCGACGCTATCATGCGGTGACGCCAAGGCGGACCCGTCTGCCGCTTTGCGGTCACTCTCGTCGAGAGTGTTTGCCGCTTGTGGCGGGTCGGAATCAACGTTATCTGGTGGGGATCCACTAACGATGACGTCAGACGCAGAACTTCTATTGATTACGTTCATGCGCTTGATTGAGCGAATAGGCACCTGGACGGCTCTACGATGACGCGAACCCAGGAGAAACTTTCAAGTCGTAAGGGCCGGACGCGCTTGCACGGATTACCGGAAAAAACTGTGCTCGCAGCTCCATGACGTATCAAATGAAGAGTAACTCGAAAATAACTATTACGTTTTGCATGAGACAAGTTCGATTATATACTATTCCTAAGAAACGACCGGCAGTGTTCCCGCGTGATAACATAAACAAAACAACGAAAGGCAAATTTCGAATAGGTTCACGCGACTACCATGTGCACCAACATATTACTTTCATATAGCCAGCCGGTCGAAACTTTTCAATCTGGGTATCTGCCGCTGTAAGAGGTAGCTTAGAGCATAAAAAAAGATATTGAACCTCGAAATTCCGGATCAGGCTCTAAAGGGCGCTTTAATTTCAAACACGTGCGCATCACGCAATTATGACGTAGTCCTCTTCGACACCAATTTTGTCAGGTTTACGCAAATGCCTAGCCGCGAGAATAATGCGCGGACAACCTGTCAGCGACCGGTCGCTTCGAACCACCAAGAGCTTCGCGTACGTCAGTTACACTCGCATAGAGTCCTCTGACTTTTCATATATTTTAGCTTTTCACCTCACCTATGGATATGCTGGGGTGCTTGCACAAAAATGTTCGAGTTTGATATGTCCTAATGCATAAACCTCCACTTTATGACTAAATCTTGGTTCCTTGAAACTTTCCAACACAAAGACAATCGTGCATTAAAATGTTCCTACACCGAAAAGTTCACACTAAAACGATGCACATATAAAAAACAGTATTGAAATATTTGGTTAATGAAAAAGTGTTATGAAAGGTGCGTCGAAAATTGTGCCTGACAATAATCCTCCTTGGAACCTAAATTTCCCCTGCGCTTGGTTTTTATTTGTTTTCGCGGATGACCTTAATTTGCATCCACGCGGCTTGCCATCTTGTCTCGGTGAGTTATATCGTCTATCAGACACCGGGGCGTATTAACTTACATCAAAATAAAAACAGGCATGCAAGAAAAGCCACGTCCAAAATCACCAAATAGATTTCTTTAATTATTGGGGACACACGTCTAATAAATCATCCGAATGTTAATAACGTCGGTAATTGGCTTTGTTGTAGTGGTGTGAATTCGTCAAGCTCCGCACCGAATTCGCTAAGGCAAATCAGTTTTTTTTTTCTTTTTTACATGAGTAGTTGATTGGCGTAGCTGTGGACTTGTCACTCATGTTCGTTCTTCATGTTCCAACTAGGGATGCCACGAACCTCCCGAAGGCCGAGTTCGAAGCTTCAAAATGTTCGAACCTTGCTAATGTTCGAATCTGAAGAGTTTGCAAATTTAGGACCCTGCGATCAGGTCGCGACCGGTTGTTCTCTACCAAACCACATTGCCGCTCCCTAAAACTTTTCTTCTTCGACGAATGGAGATATTGGCCGCTCCAAAAAGTAGCCGGTTACTAATGATGATGAAGTAAGCGCCGGTTCAGCGTTTGCTGCAGCGCATCGGCGTCGCTCTCCGCGCGCGTCTTTCCTTGACGCGAGGGAATCGAGGGACTCGCGTTCAAAAACATCCAATGCTACGAAGAACACTCCCAGCGAAGCGCCTTGGATTAATTTCGAGCCTGCAGATCAGCGAGTTGTTGGCCTACATGATATTTCGGGGCAACCTAAGGAGTTGTGCGCCCGAGAGGCTCTGCGCAGAAGTCGAAAGAAAAAGGCGCGGGGTACGAGGCCACCCCAAAGCGATCATTCGGCGCATTACAAGCGTTTTGTTAGTAGCACGATCAGTCGACGGTAAGACTCTGAGTGCAATTTCAACTCCACTTCAAACATTGACATCTCGCGCTAGGGGTAAACTGGGCTCGAACCTCCTCGAACTTTTGCTTTTAAAGTTCAAATTTCGCCGAACTTTTGAATTTAGCAAGGTCAAAAGCTGGGAAATCTCCGAATTTCTTAGCTTAGTAAGTTCGAAAATGTCGAATTTCATAGCGCAAAAAAATTGAAAGGTTGAAAACAATCGCATATCTCAGCGCCAAAAATTCAAAAGTTCGAACGCAGTTCACCTCTCTAGGTTCAAGCCTTTGCGATCCTTTCGAACCCCTCGGTTCTGTCTTTAAACCTCAGGTCCGCAAAAAGTTCACGGAATCTCTAGTTCTAATGTCGCATACATGATGTGCTCGGATCACCGCCGCTGAAGCAAAATGGCCGTTCAGCTCGTCATTAGCCCTCGTAAGTCGTAACAAAACATTTCACGCGAAGACCTAAATGATACCACGTGGAACAGTTTATTTATTCTGCGAATAAACTTGTAAACCGAACAGAAAATGTACCTTCAATATAAGCGGTAAACGATGCGCACATTATTATCTTTTTCCTTTCCTTTTTTTACCTAAAGTGAATGCCTACTAATATAATATTTAGTGTGCCATCATCTATGCCAGGTCTTGTGTTTAATTTGAGTTTTTTTTTTTTTTTTTTCCGATCGTTTTAGTGATGTTTATGCTCAGTTTTGTTCTCCTGAACGCAACGTGGAGGGTTCGAACAACGGGGGACCCTTTGACAAGCAGTCTTGTGAGCGTCGCTCACAGCCTCGGTATCCCTGCAACTTCAGGTCCTCATATCTTTTTTTTTTCGTTATTTCTTTTTTTTTTAAATAAATTATGTATTTCCGGGCGTTTACTTTGAAAACTCGGAATAAAACAATGTAACATTGTTACATCGTTAGAAAAATCGGTGGTGGGAAGAAAAACAATGGATGAATTAAAATGTACTTGGCGAATTCATTGTAAAAGTAATAGTTTGTGCGCCTAACACCGCTCCAAGAAGTTCACATCAAATCTATATGCACCGAAATGACTAAATACACGTCCTACAGCAAAAGAGTCTCAAAACCGCTACGAATCAATAGGGTTATCTTTTTTCCTTCTTTTTTACTACAGCAGTTCAAAACATCTGAAAAGGGTTCCGAAAAAAAAACAAAAAAAAAACGCATCCGCTCTAAACTGCTTGTAAGAGCAGAAAGCAGACTGGCTGCTTCGTTAGTTATTTTTTGTTTCCTTTTCTCCCTGCGGTTATTGTCAACCTCCCCCGATTTTGGACACACGTTTTTGTAGGGCCAATAGTAGATAATTCACAATAGGGAGTAAGCACAATAAAGCAGAAGAATATGTCAACGCAAGCCCTAAACCTTAAAACTCGACGTACTACCTGGGTTCTACTCTGCTGACCCTTAAGGCACGGCAACATTGGCGTCGCGGAGGCCAGCGGCGTGACGGCCGTCGCTGCCGGTTGCCGACCGAAACCAGTTTTCGGCTTCACCGGCCTGACGATCTACGCCGCACAGCGAACCGCTCCATGCGCGGTTCAGAGATCGGCGCCGCTCGCCGCAGAAGAGAGGAGCCAATGGGAGGTGGCGTAGATAGTGACGTTGCGATGCCATGGCAACGCTCAAGCCGGTCCCCCGCGCCTCTTTCACGTTCCGAAGGACGTGTTTCGTGTCGTCTGCTATCCCTACCTCGCCCCCGATGCCTTCCCCACCGGAGCGGTTCCTTGAAACTGTGCGTCTGGTTCCCTTTTTATATGACAAAACGCAGCCAGAATTCCAAGATAATGACGCTAAGAACAACCGCTGGAAATTAGAGGAGAGGAATTCGGAATTACAAGTGAGTTTCTCCGTGGCACTTGTTGCTTGTCGTCTGTGTTGTGACGGATGTCGTGTTGATTTGGTGACACTTTCGAAAGTAGCCTTCATCTCTGGCGCGCCGCCGGGGCTGCAAAGCACGGACCCTTCCTTCGGTGTTTTGGTAGAAACAACTCGGCCGGACCCAAAACCTGTGCCTCCTTCCCTTCAGAGCGCGGCGACGTCGCAAGATCAACGAGCAGGCTATGATAATCACTTTCACGCTGATCACCAGGTCAGCATGGACACCTACCATGTAGGCAGCGAGTGCGGTTTCGATGCTGATATATGCGAAAGATGAGAGCCGAAACGGAAGAATCTACCGAAGAGCAGACGACGAAAGAGCGGGAAATCCGGCGGGAGGCGGGCGCGCGACCGCGAGAGCCAGTGCTGTCACGTGACGCCCGCAAAACGGAGGCCAATGTGGACTCCTCGCGTTGGGACGCCGGACGGCGGTGCCGCCCAGCGGTGCCGACCGGCGGCGCCGTTCACGCTAGTGTGGTCAGGCCTTTATGCTGACAGTACGGTGGGAACGACGGGCTCGCAGAACCAATCAGCCGCATCTCTTTCGTCACCTGACTCCCCTCTTTGTGCGTGAGTATGGACGAGAACATGATTACGTGGCAAAGAGATGAAGGCATGAGTGGTTTAACGAGCGCGTATTTTTCACCCACTGTCAGCCTACCGGGTGAATAGGGTAGCGGGAAAATAATCCGCTTAGCGTACGCCGTCCGTCGGGCCAAGGCTGCGAAGAGAACCGACGAAGAGAATTTCACCTCCAGTGGCATTCCCGAAGAGAGGAGGAGAGCTTGCGCACGGCTGAAATTTACAAAAGAGCCCCTCCTCGGGTGACGGGACCGCTTCTCAAGTGTCGAGGCCGGGTCGCCATCCTATAAGCCCGATGTCCTTGTGAACAGAAATTTGGTTTTGGATGGCTTTGTTACAATATCCTTGTTTGCTTAATCCCCCCCCCCCCCCTCCGTTTCCCTGCCTGCTTCTTTGAGTGCATGAATATTTGCGTAGAAGGGTCATTCGCGTCCAGAAGCTCCTAAGCTATGAAGTCTTGTGATAGTGATACCACCATGCTACGTTTCATTTTTCGGCTAGTATCGGCAATGAAGTTGTGCGCATAGCTAATGTCCTCATAAAAAACTTAAAAACTTGGGATAATTCAAATAATCTAAAAATAAGTGACAACAAACCGAAAGCTCTCTTCTTTCGCCCGAAAACTAAGTATTATGACCTTACATGCGATATTATTTCAAACTCCTCTCCTGTCGAACTACTATTTTCGAAGCACATGTGGATCGTGGACCGAAAACATCGAACGACACCGGCTAGCTTCTAAATTCGCTTGTGTCGTTGACACAAGGCGTAGTTAGATGCTTTGTAGCTCTGCATTTGATGTCGAAGATGTGAAGACTTCCTGGGCCTAAATATTCACATAGTTGTCTCGATAATATTTAAAGGGGAGGGAGAAGGAGACGGGGGGGGGGGGGGGGGGGGCGTCCTACCAAGTTTATTTACCCGGCTTCGAGGCCTATACTTCGCCTCTTCATCAGAAGTGACTGTGGCAACGGCCATTGACGGTGGTGACAATGTGTGCGTGTGTGTTGGGCGGGGCGAGAGCGTTTTTCTGGCCCCTCGTCGCATTGTTTACTTGGAATTTTTGCAATATTTATAGGAGGAGGGGGGCGGGCTATCGAGCCCATCCCATCTCCCCCTGTTTTAACGCCACTCCAAGGCACATAACGTTCATTTTTAATCACATATTCATATATTACGTTGAGTCGTGACAATACAGGACTGTTGTCAGCTCTTTAGTTTGACTTGCCGTTATCCTATCCTACGCTTCACTAGGCATATTAGCTGTTTGCAAGCACAAAGAGGGCGTTTGCTTTGTTTTTGTCCCGTAGGAAAGTCGGTTAAGGAAATTGTAACCCTAAAAGCTGCCAAAAAGAGTTGTGTATTGTTTTTTTTTTCTGTTTTCTTTACAGCAAACTGCTTTCCACCCTGAAATAAAAACAATTTCGCAACCTTGCGTCTTAGTTTTGCATAACTGTTCGCTCATCAGAAAGTTTTCTTCAACTTCAGCGGTCGCAAATGTACAAACTGCAAAGTTTTCTTCTTTAATGTGCAAACGTTTTTTTTTTGTTTTTTTTTTCGCACTTCTTGAAGCCGATTATACGAGTTCTGATTGTTTACTTGCATCCAGAAGAATGAACTGTGAATAGAACAAACACTACAATTTTGTGCTCATGGAAACTACGTAGTTATCATCAGGACATCACAATTTGTAGCCCGTGATAAAAGGGGCAAAACTGGTTCTTTTAATGTTAAGACGTAAATCTTATAAGCTCATATATTATTCACAGCGAAGGCCTAGAGATCCGCTTTGAAATTGTAACATTTATAAATTTCCTTCTCTGAACATGAATAAAACAGCGTTAAGCGATTACTAAGTTATCTGATGAATCCACGTTCAACATTATCTTCAGTACCCCCCCTAACACGAACGTTATTCATTGGACTCTTTATGAAGTATAATAGCACCGACGTTACTAGTGTACTGTATATAAAATACCTGCTTTGCTTGCAAAGCTCCCGGAGTCAGATATTTCAAGTGCGGCCCCTGAAGCTCTGAGTGAGAAGGTCTTGTGCTTTAGTTGCAAATCCAGGTTACACGCGTAAGCACATAAACATATATTCGGAAACAACTATAAAGCATCTTAATCTTCAGATCTACCGAGACACTCCAAAGGCAATGTTGTTATGATGTGGAGCGAAAGCTCGCGCTGCAGAACCCAGGGATCGTGGATTCAATCCCCACCCTTGCCCGTTTCGATCTGGATGAGCATCGTACCGGCGTGCGGTCGTGTATCACTACTGCGTGGTGCACGTTAAAGGGGCACTGAGACATCAAAATCATATTTTTTTTTATTATCCGAAACGATTGAAAACGGTGCCGGGACATTACCCTCAAAATTCAAAACTTGAAAATTCAGTATTTGTGAATTAAAAAAACAATTTCTAAATGCCGAATTTGAAGTTCCCGCGCGCCCCGCCAGTGCAGTCAGTCAAATTTTGCGGTCTCCTGCGAGTCGACTTTCTCTCGGACCTCCGCTGACCCGATGCGAGGAGGAGGCGAGCAGGCGGGATACAAGGGAGCCGGCACGGGAGAAAACCGGTTTCCTCGCCGATCTGCTCGAGCGGCGCCAAGTTTTCTGAGAGAGGACACAAATCTAGGAAGGGACATCTCACCGAACTCTGATTTTTGATATTTCAAAAAGAGGGGCCGTAGTGCGTTCGCAATTGCGTTAAAAAACATGTTTTACGATTGCCGTTATTAAATGTTATAGAAATGTCGCCAACAAAGCTTCTAAAGTTCCTGATTTTTGACGTCACCGATCAAAAGAAGCGAGGAGGTAGCGGCGGGAGATTTAAACGCCAAAACTAAAAAGGCGCGCGACCGCGCGGGAAACTTTTTTTTCGCGACGCGGTCTTTTTTGCGTGTCTATGACTACAACTTGCGTCGTTTTAGACAATAAAAAAAATACGACCTTTGGGCTGTCAGTGCCCCTTTAAAGACCCCAGGCTAGAGGTTGTACTGCACTGGCTCAATTTCTCCTCTACAGCTGGGAGACTCGTGGCCCGCTGAGGCAGACCAAGTTCTAGGCTGTATAAACATACATACAACCCAATTTGTTTTGTTATGATTTGTTTGAAGCTTTGTGTTGTGCTAGGCACGTATTATTTTCCTTTAAATTAGGAAAATATAAGTTTTTCAAAGCTGACGGATCTATATCAAATAAAATTAATATTCTTTTTCAGCATCAGTAAAAAAAAATCTCTGCCACAAACAGTAATCGACTGGTGTGCTCCTGCGCCCGACGACTGGACCGCACGATCAGCCGACCCAGTTGACCACCGCCCACCGCACCTGCAGAGTTCTCTCTCACTTCGAGAGGAGAAGGGAGAAGGGTGGTAGAAACGAAGGGGGTGCTTAGCGCTCGTCGGCTCAGCGCGTCCCACCCCACTCCCCGCTTTTTTGCTAGTAGTCTGCTCATCGCGCCATCTGGGGGCTCCTAGGGGAACTAAAGCAAATGTCTCCCAATCCTGGCCTTGAAGCCACTTGACCAACCTACCACATTCATAATTTGCGGGAGTGGCGAAATGGGTGATAGACATCGAGATATTTTTGGCTGTGGCGTTCTCCCCCATGTCGCGACGGTAAACGTGCACGAACTAGAAGAAAAGACCCATAACCCGTGCGGTGGTAATATATCCAAACTCTGCAATTGTAAGTAGTTATAGCGCGCCATCCATTACTTAAATTTAAAACCACAAAAGTGTACAGCCCGGCGACTCGCCGGCTTTGGCAATTAGGTCTCTGCAGGCGCGAACGGGGGTGCGCCAGCTTTGGTAGTGAATGGGCTAGCGAACGTTGTACCTTCAGCCATTTTCCGACTTTTAGTACACGGCAACGTTGTTAAAACACTCAGATGGGAAAGTCACCGCTGAAACCTGGGCCTCTGGCGTCCACCGAGACCGAGCTAAATACGACAACAGCGCCATTCTTAATCTTTTTTTCTTCTTCTTTTTTTTTACTGTGGTCACCTTGAGCTTGCAGAAAGCATGTTTTTGCGTAAGAACAAACGGAAAAAGCTATTTTGTCGTAAATTCTATTGGAGTTTACTACAAAATGACGTGCGCGTGATATTTTCTAATATCTCTAGCTTCAAGGTTTTGCGGCACAATTAATACTGTTTTTATACAACCTTGTCTCAGCGGGGATTTCAGGTAGCGCGTCCTGACCTGGGCGCATCCTAACAGAGTGGTTTTAGTAACGTTGTTACATGGTTTCCTAGGCAACATGGAGCTCGAAGCAGTGTAGGCCCATTCACACCGGCGGTTGAGTCGCGTTTGCGGACGCGTTTGCTTAAAGATTGAGTGGAATTGCTTGCGATTCGATGACGAAAACGGGCGGATCCGCTTAAAATTTGCGTTTTGAACGCCAGTGTGAAGGAGCGGTTTAAGCTGTGTCTTTGTCGTGTCGATCAATGTTGCGTCAGGAACAAATTGGAGACAGTTCACTACACAACGTTGCGATGTATGGGTCTGTACTACAGTAATACCACGTTGTATGAGAAACATGTCGCGCGCTGCAGTCGCGCAACATATAAATTATGCCGCCTAGCAAACGTTGTACCTACAAACTTTTGTCGACTTTTAGCACATGGCTTCCTAGGCAGCATGGAATTCGAAACAGTAGCCTAACGCTGTGCCTTTGTCGTGCCGATCAATGTTGCCTCAGAAACAGATTGGAAACAGTTCACTACACAATGTTGCGATTTTTGCCTCTGTACTACACTGATACAATGTTGCTTAAGCAACATGTCGCGCGCTGCAGTAGCGCAACATTTTAATTATGCCGCCTAGCAAACGTTGTACTTTCAACCTTTTCCCAACTGTTAATACACAGTTCCCCAGGCAGCATGGGGTTCGAAACAGTAGCCTAACGCTGCGCCTTTGTCGCGCCAATCAATGTTGCCTCAGAAACAGATTGGAAACAGTTCACTACACAACGTTGCGATTTTTGCCTCTGTACTACACTGATACAACGTTGCTTAAGCAACATGTCGCGCGCTGCAGTTGCGCAACATTTAAATTATGCCGCCTAACAAACGTTGTACCTTCAACCTTTTCCCGACTGTTAATACACAGTTCCCCAGGTAGCATGGGGTTCGAAACAGTAGCCTAACGCTGCGCCTTTGTCGTGCCGATCAATGTTGCCTCAGAAACAGATTGGAAACAGTTCACTACACAACGTTGCGATTTTTGTCTCTGTACTACACTGATACAACGTTGCTTAAGCAACATTTCGCGCGCTGCAGTCGCGCAACATTTAAATTATGCCGCCTAGCAAACGTCGTACCTGCAACCTTTTCCCGACTGTTAATACACAGTTCCCCAGGCAGCATGGGGTTCGAAACAGTAGCCTAACGCTGCGCATTCATCGTGACGATCAATGTTGCCTCAGAAACAGAATGGAAACAGTTCACTACACAACGTTGCGATTTTTGCCTTTGTACTACACTGATACAACGTTGCTTAAGCAACATGTCGCGCGCTGCAGTTGCCCAACATTTAAATTATGCCGCCTAGCAAACGTTGTACCTTCAACCTTTTCCCGACTGTTAATACACAGTTCCCGAGGCAGCATGGGGTTCGAAACAGTAGCCTAACGCTGCGCCTTTGTCGCGCCGATCAATGTTGCCTCAGAAACAGATTGGAAACAGTTCACTACACAACGTTGCGAGTTTTGCCTCTGTACTACACTGATACAACGTTGCTTAAGCAACATGTCGCGCGCTGCAGTTGCGCAGCATTTAAATTATGCCGCCTAGCAAACGTTGTGCCTGCAACCTTTTCCCGACTGTTAATACACAGTTCCCCAGGCAGCATGGTGTTCGAAACAGTAGCCTAACGCTGCGCCTTTGTCGTGCCGATCAATGTTGCCTCAGAAACAGATTGGAAACAGTTCACTACACAACGTTGCGATTTTTGCCTCTGTACTACACTGATACAACGTTGCTTAAGCAACATGTCGCGCGCGGCAGTTGCGCAACATTTAAAGTATGCCGCCTAGCAAACGTTGTACCTTCAACCTTTTCCCGACTGTTAATACACAGTTCCCCAGGCAGCATGGGGTTCGAAACAGTAGCCTAACGGTGCGCCTTTGTCGTGCCGATCAATGTTGCCTCAGAAACAGATTGGAAACAGTTCACTACACAACGTTGCGATTTTTGCCTCTGTACTACACTGATACAACGTTGCTTAAGCAACATGTCGCGCGCTGCAGTTGCGCAACATTTAAATTATGCCGCCTAGCAAACGTTGTACCTTCAACCTTTTCCCGACTGTTAATAAACAGTTCCCCAGGCAGCATGGGGTTCGAAACAGTAGCCTAACGCTGCGCCTTTGTCGTGCCGATCAATGCTGCCTCAGAAACAGATTGGAAACAGTTCACTACACAACGTTGCGATTTTTGCCTTTGTACTACACTGATACAACGTTGCTTAAGCAACATGTCGCGCGCTGCAGTTGCGCAACATTTAAATTATGCCGCCTAGCAAACGTTGTACCCGCAACCTTTTCCCGACTGTTAATACACAGTTCCCCAGGCAGCATGGGGTTCGGAACAGTAGCCTAACGCTGTGCCTTTGTCGTGCCGATCAATGTTGCGTCAGAAACAGATTGGAAACAGTTCACTACCCAACGTTGCGATTTTCGCATCTGTACTACACTGATACAACGTTGCTTAAGCAACATGTCGCGCGCTGCAGTTGCGCAACATTTAAATTATGCCGCCTAGCAAACGTTGTACCTTCAACCTTTTCCCGACTGTTACTACACAGTTCTCCAGGCAGCATTGGGTTCGAAACAGTAGCCTAACGCTGCGCCTTTGTCGTGCCGATCAATGTTGCCTCAGAAACATATTGGCGACCGTTGCGCAAAATCCCCCAACACTCCCACAACATTCGGAACATTCTCGCAACATATCTACAACATATCAATGTTACTTGGGCTATTGCTATATTACCCAAGCATCAAGGAGAATGCAGGGATTGGTGTTCCACGCGCCGCACGTGCTGGCCTCAGCAGTAGTAAATTTTCTAAAGCAAAAATCTAAAACAAATTGTATCTTGCACGCGCGTTCGTCAACGCTTTATTTTGGTTATTTACTTCGAATCTTTTACACGGGGAAGGCGTGCGCGTGTGGCGCGTGGGACACCAATCCCTGCATTCTCCTTGATGCTTGGATAAGACAGCAAATGGTCTATAAACCTCTTCGGCATAGCGTTACCGCACTACCATTTTCGTGTTCAAGCGTTGTGCGCTTACGCAGTGTTTCAGAGGGGCTTTGCTTCGTCGCGTTCGGGCGACGGACCGACCACAGCTCGCGTGTTACAGCCAGCAAGGGCAGTCAGAGTACGTGCCTACGTGTGAGTGACGGGCGGTCTATTTACGAAAATGTGTGCGCGATGACGTGTTCTTTGAATGTTGCATCTTCTCAAAATACTTTAAAAAATGCAATTCTAATTCTACTTTTTTTTTTGTCAGACTTCTAAACGAGATTTCCTGAGAGGTCCTCGCGTATCGTCTAAAACCTAAATGTCGATGTGTAAAGAAGAAACAGAGCACGCATCGAACTTTCAGGCGCCTAAAATCGCACGCTGCCAGAATGCTCATCCGCTTTCGTCGCACTCCGACGTGGAACCGGATCCGACAGAGCCCAGAGCAGATCCTCGCACAGCGCGGCCCCGTCCCTTCTGGCGCCGACAGCAACACCTACATCGCAATCAATAGCAGTTGCGCGCAGACGCCGCGAGGCGGCGCTACTTTCCAGAAAGAAAACAAAAATGAGAAGAAAACGAAGAGTACGCTCGATGTCTTCACTTCCGGCAGCAAAGGCCTGGAACTTCCGGCCAAAAAAGGGAAAAGCATGTGGCGCCATCTCGTATACGTTTTAAAAAACTGGGAGTCGCATACCTTTTGTAACTAGCTAAACACGGACAAAGATTCGGGGCGAAGTCATGCGAGGAAACGACCGCGGGGTATTCAAGGGACGTCAGTCCGTCATTTGGTGGGACGAGCTTTTTCTTCGTTGTCACTCGGGGTCTTGTTCGACAAGGCGAACCAAGAATGAAAGCCGTTCAAGGTGCATAAAATATACACTCTAAAAAATGTCTGTGCGTTTACTTTCAAGCACAACACTCGGAGAGCCAATCACCGCAACTTACAAAGGCAGCTCAGCGAATGACGATGCCGAAACATATGTTTAGACCAAAAAATGCAGTCTGAGTTGTGACATTAAGCAATGCAAAACGTCGCGCTTGCATTGCTTAATGTCACAACTCAGACTGCATTTTTTGGTCTAAACATATGTTTCGGCATCGTCATTCTCTGAGCTGTCTCCGTAAGTTGCGGTGATTGACTCTCCGAGTGTTGTGCGGGAAAGTAGACACAGGGACTTTTTTTAGAGTGTACGAGCATGAATTGAAGGAGAGGAGACGAGACTGCGAGGTGGATGTCAGAGCTCCGAGCTCTGGTTGGAATGATTAGCGGGTCGACGCAAAGTTAGCTGCCCTTGCCTCTACTCGAACTTCCAACGCTTCCGAACGCAGACGCCAAACGCTAGACGCCCGCGTTTGAACGCGTTCGAAGACTGACTGGAAACAGAGGCGGCTAGCTTCACGTCTGCTAACTAATCATTCCAACCAGCGCTCGATGTTCTGACGTCGTCGCTCGTTCTTGTCTCCTCCTCCTCTCTCTCAATGTCTACCCGTATAGCTTGTTATCGAAATTCGTTTTACGCTCAATCGTCCCCACTGGCCCGCAAAAAACAAATTAAGTTTCTAAAAAGAACGGCACGGCGCAGCTTCGCTTGTGTCGTCAAAAAGTTATTTTTCAAATCAACAGAGATCGGCGGTTGTCGCGATTGGGCTGAGGCGCAAGACTGGCGGTGGGAGACGAATTCTCTCGATGAATGCACGAGCTCGGCAGTAGCGGAGAAGGTTAAGGTGGCCGGTTGATCCCCAGTTGCCCTCACGTGCGAAAAGCAGGTAGAACATACGCGTGTGTTGCTGTCATCCTATTTCATGCGATGACTCCAGACAAGCGAGCTTTTCGTGTGGCATATCCCTTTTCAAATGCCTGTTCGCACACGCACCGCGGCGCTAAATCAACACTAGGAACAGCGCTGATGAAGACCTCACTTGAACGTAACTTAGCAGTGATGCAGGGCTGTATCAGCACTAAATCCCTAATACAGCGCGAAGTCGCCGCTGCATCAGCAAGGTCAGCGCTATTTCCAGCGCTGCCTACTGGCGCTGAGCTGGTGTCCTGGGGCTCTGAACTCGTCAAACACAAATTTGGGGCCGAAGTTCACGGAGCGCACCGATTGGGCTATCCCGACGATGACTTCGCGCTTTTTTCACCGGCGTCCAAGCAGCGCGCTTCGCGAACTTTCAGCTCCAACTTTGTGTTTGACGAGTTTAGGGCCCTTGGTGGATTGGTGAACGGGCCTTTATTGGGAAATACACAAGTGCTGCATAAAGATGTAACGAGACGGATATCCCCGAAACTGAAACTCTAGTAAAAAAAAAAAAACAGGCAATCTTGCATCACAGTGTTCACATGAAGATTGAAACGTGAGCATCTTCCATAACCGTGCGAGCGGTTTGCCGTTGTTCAGCATGCCTCGACCTTCCGACAACCAGCACGTGACTTTCGAATGCGGGATGCATTCAAGCATGCAAGCTAACTAATTTATAATATATAGGTTACCGTAGTAGTTACTATTCGAGTAACTATACTTTGTAACTAGCCTAACTAGCCATACGTTACCTTAGCTATAATTCTTGAATAACCTGTAACTTCGTTGAGGTATATTGTTAATTGTCACGTTTATGTCGACTTCGCCACACCATCGGCGCTTCGTTCCTAGTTCAAACACTGCGATGAGCAAAGTGCTGAATGAAAACAAAACTCTGCCCATGTGCTTCGACAACTAAATCATTGATAAGCAAGAGCAACTCGCTTCGTCATTGTGGGATACGTTAACATTGGTTGGAACGCAACTTCTTAATTGGTTCTGAATAACCCTAACAAAGCGTATATT
>JABSTQ010008506.1:0-22004 GCA_013358835.2 Ixodes persulcatus | reverse complement strand
CGGAGCCTCGAATGAAAAAAAGAAAAAGAAAAAAGACGTGGCATGATTGAGCACGCGCTTTGAGTTACAAAAACAATAATAAACATTACTTTCCAGAAACTAGAAAGTAAGAGATGTGTTTATTGCTTATGACGCCACGAGAGGTACATACTCTCTGAGAGATCATTTTATTGGTCATTTTAATCTAGTGTGAAAATATGCTTTTCAGGCAGAGAATCGACGGTTTTATGTGGTAGTTACGATCATCTAAGAGAAATATTTTAAATGTTCACATAGCCAAACGTATATGTCTCTTAATAGTTATGTTATACGACATCCCGTACCAGAGGAACGCGAAATATAAAAACTTTTTTTCCTTACTCAAAAAAGCGAGAAACACCAATGCGTTGTGGATGTTCACACTGCTGGGTTTGTGAATGTGACCCTTGACGCTACAAAAATAAATGTTACAATGCCGAACGATACCATTTCTGAAATCTATTTAATTATCCGCGCTGTACTGAATCTCAGGAATCAAAAAGTGTTTAGGCCTAATATAAGTAAAACTGCGGTGCACAACCTGTATAGGTAAGACCACGCGGCACGCGGGGGATAGCGCTGATCTACCAGAACAAATTAAATACTACTTTCCGGAAGTCAGAAAATTAAGAGATGTGCTTAGTACGTAGCGCGCTATGAGCTCAACTAATTACTGCCTTAAAATGGCGGTATTTTTGTTTCAATAGTGGGTGAAGATGACCGTTTTCATGACAAACTTTGGCTTCATCACTGTGGCAGTTTTACCACTTACACATTTTCCCATTTTGCTCAATGTGCCCGTTATTATTATTTTTATTTCTTCGTTGAAAGGACTTGCGCTGTTTGCCTACTACACTGACCCACCTATTAGCACGGAGGAAGCGAATCATCCCGGCAAAACAAGAGGGCCAGGGTTAGTGAATTGCATCAATTCAAATGGGGCTCGCACTTTTTATTTCACCTTCTGCGTGATTGTTACCCCTGAAAAACGGTGCCGCCGCCAGCATAACATAAAAAGATTTAAATATAAAATCTTACAAAAGGTGATAAAACGTATGAAATAAAACCGAATTCAAGAGTGTGATACAAAAATATGTAAAATAATAAAATAATAACCTCCAAAAAAGATGTGAAAAGTATGTTAAAAAAACCTATCAAGAAATGGTGAAAAAAATAATTTAACAATATTAATAAAATTTTTCTAAATAAGGTTTAGTCAAAACTGCAATGTTGAGTTTAAAATAACAATTTATTACTTTTGTGTGAGAAAATCCTAAGGGATCAGTATTAAATAAATAAAATAAATAATATAAAGGTGAGAAAAAAATATTAAATATAAAAACCAAGCAGAATGTTAGCGTTTACCGCGATTCGAACCAACGACACACGCTCCGCAACCAGCGTCAACACCTAGGCTACCGCCGCCGGCTGACCTCGGCTCTTTTTCTAGAAGTTGCATGTCTGCTGAATTCGTTTTGAACCATTGCAGGCTTAGTTTCGTATTTATTATTTTGCAACATGTTCAGGTTTTTTCATAATATTGTGGCGATATTGACGTGCGCAATAATTTATTATTGTTGTGTCTTTTATGAGTTTTATAATGCGGTTTGCTGATCGTTTTATTTCAAACGTGTTGAAGATACAAATACTATCTCATCGAATCAACGGCCTATGTTTCGCACGTTTTGCCGGGCCGTGGTGCGTTTGAATGCCTGTGTTCACGACCGGCTAACGGTCCAATTACCCGATTAATGGTGATGCGTGGAGTTTGCTTTAGTTTCAAATGTGTCCGACAAAGACGGAAGCGACTGTGGGACGTGGAACTACGTCAAACCTGCTCACAGCCAAGATCATGGCACGGGATCGAAGTAAGTTCGTTTTTTGTTCGTTAGGGCTAGAATATTTCCTGCGTTCAAAAGACTTGTTATTGTCTGTAGATCGCTTGCTTTTACCAGTATTACTAATTGTGCGTGAATGGTGTTATGCGAGGCTGTTCTTCTTTTTTCCCCTATGCAGAGGCTGTCTACTCGTTTAAGTTCGATCAGTAGTGGCGGAACTCTTTGGGAGACGGGGTGGGGGTCTGGGGGGCCAAAGGCGGAAGAGGAGGGGGGGGGGGGTTGATTTCCTCCCTCCGCCGTATTGTTTACTGGTAAGCTAAAATGTCTGGAAGATGCGGTGCCCCTCCATCGCCGACGCCACTCTCCGTACTTGCGTGCTGAGAGCTGGACCCGACAAAAAGCAGCGATTGATTGATCGAGCAAGTCCGTAGCTTTCGCCGCCCCAGTCGTCTGCAGACGCCTTCATTTTCGCAATTCGTACTCAGAAAAGAATTGCCAAAAATTGGTGCCGCGATGAATTCACCCCATGGTGATTAATGCATAGCATACCACTGCCGATCGCAAGAATTTGTGCCCGCGAAATAATTTTTGACGCCGGCACTTATTCCTCGCGAAATGTCGAGCTCTAAAGATCATTCGCTGTACACGTGTTTCGTATGATCCAACGCACGTGTAACGAATTTCACACCTCCAGAAACACTCAGGCTGCTTCAAATGGTAAAGCATTTATTCTCTTCTTACTGGTGTTTTTTTTAGAGGCTATCAAGTATTAATTACAAGCTTCTAGGGAAATGTACAAGCATGTCCTCAATTAAGGTAGTGTCTCGCCAGTTTTTGTTATCTATATTTTGTTCAGTGTAAGTATATAGTGTTAGACATACCTCACCCCATCCCTGTTTTTCCTGTGGTACTCCCTTCAGCGAATGGTGTAAGTTGTAATTGTTTTTAGTTGTTGCATGATTGTAGTAAGGTGGTGAGCTGGTACTAATTGGACACCTTGAAAAATAGTTTGCAAAAAGCCAAGGAGACAGGGAGAGTAACACGTAGACCTCATGCGAGCGCAGACTGAACTCGCATAAATCAGAGAAGGGAGAAATAATGTATGCGGAAGGAGCTCGAGCACAGGCCCAAGTGGAACGCGCTGATTTACCTGTTAGCAAGAGCAGATTTAAAAAAACATAATTTTATGTCAGTTTTAAGGTAACAGATTGATGGCTAATACATAAAAACAGCTCAATCTCTCTCTAAAATCTATGATGGATTGTCACCTACCTATGCACTGTTTACACTGCTCGTGTATGTCATCCTTAGGAAACACGTGAATAATTAGCAGATACTATAAAAAAGCATACAAGAGAATTATTTTAGGCCTTTATTATTCTTAGTATGGGCGAACAATTTGTCTGCACATCCGTCTGTTACCTGAGCTGCCGAGGAAATTGTTTTTACAGTCTTATGCCTATGGGTGAATTAGCACATTCCACTTGGACCTGTTCGAAATTTTGCGAAAGCTCCTTCCGCATTCTTTATTTTTTTCTTTTCCAATTTATTTGTGTTGGGAGTTTGCACTGGTATGTAGTGTATGTATTCATCTCCTTTATTCCTTGGTTTTTGTGCGCTATATTTCAAGATGTTCAATCAGAATGAACTCACCACCTTACTGCATGGGAAGGCTGTTGTTAATTCTAGAGTGTCTGTAAAACAATCTACCTGACATCTTTGCCTCACGCCCCAGTTACTGAAGCTCACATTCTCCGAGCACAGCCTTTCTGATTTCTCTCATCCTCTTATTTATTTTCTTTTGTGTTCAATAGATCGAGTTGCCATTGTGCACCAGTCTGCGTCCTACGTGTTCCTGTCCTTTTGTCCTTGTCTTTTTGTGCACTTTTTTCAAGTTGGTCCATGATATTTTTTATCATATATTCTAATCTGTGTTTTCGTCTTTATACTTACTGCAGCTTTTCCCAATTAGACGTTGGCATTCACTTTCGCCATCCTGATGTGAGTGACCTGAGACGACACAGAATGTCAGTCTTCTCTGCTGAAGTCCTGGCTTCATGGAAGACTGCCAAGACTGTTCATGGTAAGGTGCTCTATATATTGAGCAATATAATAGCAACTTATTGCTGCTAGGATTGTTTTTAACACAGACAGTATTTATGGGCTGGCCTTTAGCAGTTCTGATGCCACTCACGTGGAATGAAAGCCTGTAGGGGAATTGCGCATTTCATTCGTAAGCGGAATTATGAGTTTACAACAGTAGTGCGTTGCGTTGCCTTGCGTTGGGGGATCGGTGGCCGACTGGGCTAGCGCACACCAACTCGGAGCACGTGGAGCGAAAGCTTGCGCTGCAGAACGCAAGGATCCTGGGTTCAATCTCCACCCCTGCCCATTTTGATCTGGATGAGCATCGTACCGGCGTGCGATCATGTATCACTACTGCGTGGTGCAGGTTGAAGACCCCAGGCTAGCAGTCATACTGCACTGGCTAAATTGCTCATCTACAGCGAGCAACTCATCACAACTTTGAAATGGCTGACCAACTACACGCTGTATAAATATCCACAGAACCCCAACAGAAGTGCGTCACTACTAGCATCCAGTATTGCTGTGTGTGTTGTATTTGTATTTTGTATTTGTTTATTTAGTGTTCCCAATAATGGCTGAAGCCTTCCCATTGGTGCGCTTGTTAGTAGCAACACACCAACACGAACGAACGGCGAGAGTGGTGAACAGTGCCACTCTTGCCGCTCGCCACCGCGCCGATTGGTTTTCGGAGAACTTTGCAGTATTGGTCTCTGTGGTATTTGGTCATATATCGCACATGGACACAACCAGGGCGCTGTACCTACAATTCAACACTTGCAAGACTTGCGTGAATACACCCTGTAGGTGCTTGCACTTTCAGAGTCATTTTAATGTTGCAGAAATGATAGAATGGATGCTTGGGCGAGTTGGTGAACCGTATTCTACGGTGACAGCGCAGAGAAACAATCGCACTCCAGATACTCGGGAAGACAAGCACACGCGCTGAACTTAAAACTTTCGTGTATTCGACTACTTTGTTCTTCTCTTCAACGTCTGGATTGACTTTTCAGAACGTGATAAGGAGAAGAAATAGCACAAAATACAAGAAAAAAGCGAAGAACAGCACAAAAAAAAGAAACGAAAACAAAAAAAAAAAAAAAAACTAAAATAGGAAGCCTTTACAAGTCATCCCTCTCCCTCACTGCTATCCTTAAGATAGAAATTGGTGCTTTTTGGTCGACAGCACTATAGAAGGACTACTTACACACTTGTTCTTCAGATGCTCTATTCTTTGCGCTTCCATTATTTCTCTTGTCAATGTGTCTCGACTCTTACCTATTACGGAACAAGTTTCAAAATGTGCTACACAACCACAGTCCGGACAGTGGGTTCCCAAATGTCCAGCGGCGACTCAGTGGGTGTTATAAAAATGCTCCTTTAAACAATGATTTAAACACCTGCCAGTCTGGTCTACATAAGTGGTGTGGTAAGGAGCATGTAGGCCAGACTGGCGGGTGTTTGAATGATTGTTTAAGGGAGCATTTTTATAATACCCATCGAGTTGTCGCTGGACATTTGGGAATCTACTGTCCGGATTGTGGTTGTGTAGCACATTTTGAAACTTGTTCCGTAATAGATAGGGTTTGAGACACACTGACAAGAGAAATAATGAAAGCGCAAAGAATAGAGCATCTGAAGGACAAGTGTGCAAGTAGTCCTTCTATAGCGCTGTCGACCAAAGAGCTCCAATTTCTATCTAAACGATAGCGGTGAGGGAGAGGGATGAATTGTAAGGGTTTTCTTTTTCGTTTTTTACTTTTTTCTTTTGTCTTTTCCTTTTCTCTTCTCTTGTCTTTCGTTTTTTTTCTTGTATTTCGTGCTATTTCTTCTGCTTATCACGATCTGGAATGTCAACCTAGACGTTGAAGAGAGAATGAAGTAGTCGAATAAACAAGTGTTATAAGTTCAGCGCGTGTGCTTGTCTTTTTGAGTATCTGGTGTGTGATTGTTTCCCTGCACTGTCTCCGTAGATTATGCAAAAATGAATAATGACATTGGCATATTTGTCGTGCCAAAGCCTGTCACACTTGTTCCGAACTCTGATCTCCACGAGATCACAATACCATTGTTTATGTTGTAGTGGCACGGCAGAGTCTATACTTGTTTTGCTCCAGTCTTTGTAAGGGGGACGCTGTAATCCGATTCTACTCAATTATGGTGTACTAGATAGCACTATATTTGCAGAGCTAGTCTTCGGTTTTTGTAGTTCCATCGAAATATATTTCAGCTTTTAAGTTACTTGTTATTTAGCATGTAAATTTACAAGCTTATCTAGATTGAAGGCAGCAAATATCTTGCCAGCACTCATGGTACGTGTTTGAAGTATATTGCGTTAACATAATTGACCCAACCTTTGATTTTTATTTGTCAGTGCCTCAAGCGAATTGTGCATGCTGGGATTGCTTTTGTTTGGTTGTTTCACATGATCTACAGCACATTTTTCACCTTTCTACTGAGTGCAGCCCTCGCCGAACAGAAGCTAGCATCGACTAGGCCAAGGTTCCAGTCCATGGCAGTCTGCAAAGGTTGTTGATGGTAAGCTGCCTTATATATACAGCTGTGTAAGAGCAGCTTGTCCTGGGTGACAATTTAAAATGCATTTTTATGTTTTAGAAAGTGAAATTTGCATGGGCATACTTGCAATGTGAAACCTTACCAAGCCTGTTCTGAACTTTTATCCTCTTGAGATTTCAATACAGCCGTTTGTGCTGCACACACACTGGCTACTTCGGCCAGGTAGAGACTTGATACATATGAAGGTAGACAGGTGAGTATCAACTGCTCAGTGCTGTCCATGGTGACGTTCTCTCCTTATCAGACGACTTACCACACTTGGTTCGCAAGGCATTTGAAAAGGAGAGCAAGTCAGCTGCTGCATGATGCTCCCAGTACTGGGCAGTCGATGATTGCTTGTTCACCTTCGTATAGATCACGACTGTACTTCAAGCTTGGCAAGTGTGACACCTATCTGATTCAGCCTAGCAGTGGTGTGCTGAGCGGTATGTGTAGAGCTAGTTGACTTGTGTACAGACAGTGGCTGTGCAGTATAAAACAGACCCAATTGGGAACTTTAATGCAACCTTCTGTAGTCCCATTGATGATATGATTATGATTACACAACGTTTTATGGCGCAAAGAAAAAAATAACGCGATGTAATCGGTTTTCTAGACTGCCTGTGCGACCTTCAAGCTTGTCTTTTTACGTTCTGCGCAGTGAAATGCCCTCTATAAGCAATATTTAGGGAATCCTTGAGCTATATGCTGAAAGGAGTGAAAGCAGCAGTCCCGGCCGCATTCTCCCCTCTTCTGTATACTGTGCAAATGCAGACGGACGCGCACTTCGGATGCTTTAAACCTAAGGGCCCCTCATAAAGCACACGGCTTAATAAGCATCAATTATTGTGAAGTGTTCGCGGATTTGGCTTTTAAATGTCATGCACATAGGAAGCACAATGGTGGTGTAAAGTACGGCCGAAATCGTAATGGTGCACTTTAAGTAGGGTGACCAGACGTCCCGTTTTGGCCGGGACAGTCCCGTTTTTGAGGTCCGCTTCTGCCGTCCCGTCTTTTTGCACCAATGAAGAACCATGTCCCGTTTTTTGTCCCAATAAAGAACCATGTGAGTTAAAGCGAACCGCAACTATGTCTACTCGTTACAAGTATATTTTACAAAAATTACCGTAGGTACTTACAAAAATTTACCAAGAGAGTAAGATTTAGAACTGTTCTTGCCCACAAACACTCATTCTCTCGCGAAGACGCGAGTGTAGAAATATTTTTGAGCTACCGGATATAGCACTCATGTGTGATTGAACTTCACATATATATGTGGGAAGACTTTTACAACCGAGTCTTGCCGGATAAAGTCCTGCTTAGGAAACTTCGGTTGTCGGCAAAATACTCCCACACCAACAATGGACCCGAAGCAGGACCTTCCAAATGAGTGCATGCAACTGAACCGTGAGTGTGACTGTTCCCTAGGCCCTGAGGCATTAGTGCAATATGGTAACGTTTTGAAATAAAAGCAGTTCTTTCATTAATTTTTTTCGACCAATCTATATCTTTAGAGTACCCCTTCTTCCACTGGCTGGGATGTCCCGTTTTCTACCTTGAGGAATAGGGTCACCCTAACTTTAAGGTTATATTATACAGGGTATGTTCAGCGAAATGCGGGCCAAATCGTTTGTGCCAAAACTATACATCGCACAAAAAAAGTCTTGTGTTGTTTTGGTCCTGAGCCAGGGGCCTATTTAGAAAAATTATTACAAAGCAATGTTGCTAATAATGTGTATGTGGGCTGATTCTTGTGTTTATTTTTTTCTTCCAATTACAGCATACACGGAGGGTATCTCCAAGGAGGAGGAGTGGATCCCCGCCCCTGCCCGTTTCGATCTGGATGAGCATCGTACCGGCGTGCGGTTGTGTATCACTACTGCGTGGTGCGCGTTAAAGACCTCAGGCTAGCGGTTGTACCGCGCTGGCTAAATTACTCATCTACAGCTGAGACAGCAGACGCCCACTGAGGCAAACTAACTTCCGACTGTATAAACATACACACAATTTTTTCTTTTTTTTTTTGAGAAGGAGTGGGATTATGCAGAGAGGCTAGTGGGTTTTTCTATGGGTACGAAGCTGTCCGAAGTAAGGTCAGAATGGAAAAAGCACCACCAAGTTCCGCCTGGTCCCAAACAGCCACAATAATGAACACGGAATTCAGAAAAATAGTAATACGAAGGACTTACGCAGGCAGCCACACTTTTTGAGTTCGCAATGACATTTGATTATGATCACAAATATTCCTGCTTTGCTCAAGGTCGCCTAGTTTACACACCATATTGGTGATCTTTAGCGCAGCAGGAATATTTTTTATCAGAATTAAACGTCATTGTTAACTGAACAAATGTGGCTGTCTGTCTAAGTCCTTCGTGTTTTTATTCTTTTTACTTCTGTGTTCATTATTTCATTTTTTTTCTCATGATTTAGTCCTTTGTGTTTTTGTTTCTTATGTGTTCATTATGTTATTTTTAACTTTTATGAGGTTTTAGTTAAATATATGATGCCCTCGTCATTTTCTAGTCCGGGAAACAGTGGTGACCTCGTCGTGTTCAAGGAGCAGTAATGACCTTTTCATCTTTTATTGCTTCCGGCGAACAACGGTGTCTGTGTGCGTGTGTGTGTGCGGCGTGTTAATCACACGGGATGATTTGGCGACCGAACGGAAAGACAAGGCCAGCGAGGAGCGACTGGGGGACTTTGAACATCACACGGTGCAAGGAAGGACTTCAACGACGAGGCTAGCAAGCAAGCCCTTGTCAAAACTGCTGTGCTCGACCGGAGAGTTGAATCAGAACTGTGACTCTGTGAGTAGGAATCAACGACTTTGGAACTTTCGTATAGTTTACAGCTTAATTGTTGCCTTCCGTTTGTTTTATTTTAATAGGTGTGTTTGTGCTATTACATTTTTAGTCTATTTTAATGGTTGTCCGTGCTATATTACAGTTTTGTTTCTTATCATTTTTTCTTGAACGGGGGAAGTACTTGTTTAGAGTTTTGGCGCTTTTATGTATAAAACTTTTTTTGCAAACCATATTCTCGGTCTGCTCCCTCGACAACCAATCCCGCCAAAGGGCTGTGACTTTCCGACGTCGAATGATATGTTACAATGTTTCCTAACTAGCGATCGCCTGCATTCTATCTTTGTAGCATACATATTTGTCAAAATGACAAATTCCGATCCAGGCCAATAAAGATTAGTCAGTGGCCTATTCTGTAGATATATCTACGTAAACACACGTTTGGCAGTGTGGGATAGCAGTAAAATGTATATTTTGTGGATATTCATAGAAATGCATTATATGATCCCATGTCTGGACCTGGAAAGTATGGTACCTGCCCCATGGCAATAATTTTCATGTGAAACTAGAAGGAGCATCACTTGAAAATTGCTTTATATGGGGTGGGTACCCTATTTGCCAGGCCCAAACACGGGATCATATAAAGCAGTCTATATATGCTATATAAGGAATTGGGCAGATATGGGTATATAAGGAATTGGGCAGATATGACTATATCCATCCAGATACGGCCCGATTATGCATATCGGGCCATATCTGCCCAATTCCTTATATATTCATATCTGTATTTTTTAATATAAGTCCATATATGACATTTTTATAAGGGTAACACCGGACTGGGTGCGGTACTAGTCCAAATGCAGGACGGCGCAGAGCGAGTCATCGCATACGCAAGTCGAACGCTGTCTAACGCGGAGAGGAACTATTCAACTACTGAAAAGGAGTGCCTCGCTGTCGTCTGGGCAATAACAAAGTTTCGCCCATACTTGTATGGAAGTCCATTTCGCGTGGTCACAGACCACCACTCGCTCTGCTGGCTGGCGAATCTGAAGGACCCCTCCGGACGCCTCGCCCGGTGGAGCCTACGACTGCAGGAGTTCGACATGACCGTGGTGTACAAGACCGGTCGGAAGCACAATGACGCCGACTGCCTGTCAAGGGCCCCAGTCGAGGCCGCTCCTGCCTGCACCAAAGAGGACGACGATGGGTGTTTCCTCGGCGCTCTGAATGTCAGCGACATGGCAGCACTCCAACGAGATGACCCTGAGCTGCGAGCACTCATCGAGCACCTAGAGGGACAAGGAAGTACCGTTCCCCGCAGTTTTGTACGAACACTGCCAACCTTCTCCCTCCGGCGAGGTGTGCTCTACAAGGAGAACTTCAGCGAAAACAACACGGCGTGGCTGTTGGTGGTCCCTTCCACTCTTCTCGAAGAAATTTTTCAAGCCTGCCACGATGACCCGACGGCGGGACACCTTGGCTACAGCAGAACTCTCGCCAGGATACGCGAAAAATACTACTGGCCCAAGCTCGCCAAGACAGTGCATCACTACACCCGATCTTGCCACGAGTGTCAACGACGGAAAAAACAACCGACGAGACCGGCAGGACTTCTTCAGCCTATTGCGCCGCCATCTGCCCCGTTCCAGCAAATTGGAATGGACTTACTTGGGACATTCCCACCATCGACGCAAGGGAACCGATGGATAATCGTCGCAACCGATTATCTCACGCGGTACGCCGAAACGAAAGCCCTTCCTTCAGGGACTGCCGTGGAAGTTGCCAAGTTTTTCATTGAGTCCATCGTCCTCCGGCACGGCGCTCCAGAAGTTCTGATTACAGATCGCGGATCATCGTTCATGGCGCAGCTGACCCAAGAAATCCTCCGACTCAGTCACACCAGCCATCGTCGTACAACTGCGTACCACCCGCAGACCAACGGGCTGACGGAGCGACTCAACAAGACAATCGCTGACATGATCTCTATGTACGTCGACGTTGAGCACAAGACGTGGGACGAGGTGTTGCCTTACGTCACGTTCGCATACAATACGGCGGTTCAAGGGACCACTGGATTCACACCCTTCCAGCTGGTACATGGTCGGAAAGTAACGACCATGCTAGACGAGATGCTGCCCTATGAGCCAGCTGACAGTGAAAGCAACGACGCCCAGGTGATTGCTCAACGGGCCGAAGAAGTCCGGCAGCTCGCCCGACTCCTGATTCAAAACCAGCAACGCGTCGACGCCGGCCGCTACAACCTTCGTCGCAGGGACGTCCACTTCCACCCCGGAGACAGGGTGTGGGTATGGACACCGATCCGCCGCCGTGGTCTCAGCGAAAAACTCTTGAAGCGTTACTTCGGACCCTACAGAGTGCTTCGTCGACTCGGGGATCTGAACTACGAGGTGATGCCCGATGGAACACGGACTTCATCACGCCGCCCTCCACGACCAGAAGTCGTCCTCGTCGTGCGCATGAAGCCGTTTTACGCTCGATAGGACTGTGGACCTTATGTGTTCCAAGTGACTCTCTAGCTTACCGTTCTTTTTTTGTTTGGTTTGTTTTGTGCTGCATCGGGGCGATGCACTTTTTAAAGGGGGGGAGTAATGCCGCGCGCGCAGCTTGCCAAGTAGGCAGCGCGCGCGTGGCCTAACGGTTATAGCGCCTGCTCCCACGCGAAAAGCCAGGGTTCGATTCCTGGCCGCGGGGACGCCTTTTTGTTGACATCTAATGTAATGTTCTGGTAAATTCGAGAACCGTGTTGCTTGTTCGAGTTTAGAAAGTTCTACACACCGAACCTTCTACGCCGATTCTTCTAGAACCCTCCGCGTGTACATAAGAGGCTCCGCGTGGCGAGCCGCAGTCAGTCTTGCCCCAGCGTTCGACTCTGCGCTTACGCCGACTTCGACGCCCGCGACGCTCTATTGTTATCTTCTGTTTCCCTCTTCATTTTTGGGCACAAGTTCGCCCCATTAAACGTTTAGTTTCGTCAGTTATTCGCCGCCTCATCACTTGTCCTTCGTGACAATATCAAATCAACTCCGGTAGGGGGCGACCCAAGCAAATTTGTGAAACAATCGGAGGAACTGGTCGGGGCATTCCTTATTAACACCGATATCGACATCAACCATAAGGATCTTACACAAGAACCTAGTACAAAAAAGTCGTCTTGCGGTTTTGCAGGGATCGAAAAGAAGCATAAGTCTAAAGAAATGTAAGAAAAGACGCATGACGAGCTCGGATATCGGTGTTGCCTGACCGGTCCATCCCATCTATGTAAATGAGCATCTGACTGGACAAAAGAAGCGGTTGCTTGGCGCAGCTATTTTTCGGAAGCGAGATACCCGATAGAAATTCGTCTGGACGTCTAGTGGAAAAGTATACGCGAGAAAATATAAATATTAAGCCTTCTTTCAAATTGAAAATCTCGGTGATATTCAAAAAATGGTCGTGCAATCAGTGCGGCCTCAAAACTCTTTTCTGTAGTCAGGGTACTCATTGGTGACTGCCACATTCCCAGTAGAGTGTATGTACTACGATAACTCATCGTTCAACCATACCTATCAAGGTTATGATTCTTTAATTTCCTTGATACGTGTCAACACCAGAAGCACTAAAAACAGGATGACCTAAATTTGTTCTTTGAATTCCTCTGCCCGGAGTTTAATCTCTGTGTGTGTATGGAGACTAGGGTCTCAAAAATATTGTGAACCCCCTCATTTCTGCAGATGCAAATGATGCAAATGCACAATCTTGGGTAGGAAAACGAAAATAGGGGGTGGTGTAGCTGTATACTTGAGACAAGATACATCTTCCTACGTGTTAAATACGTTTTATTGTTTTTACGACACATTTAGAGTCTCTTATTGTGGATGATGAAAATTATGTTGTTTGTGTTGTCTATAGGCCACCTAATTGAAGCAAGGCTATAATTCTATCTATATTAGAGGACCTGATGTATTTTCGATGCTCAAGCGCCAAACCATTTTTTTTTGTTATGGGTGGTGTAAATGTCGACATGTGTGAAAAGAGAAAACATGCCAATAAAAAAAACTTGCTGGCTAATTATGGATGTATAATTCCTGTAACGCTGCCTACCAGGGTGACCTCAGATACTGCTAGGTGTTTTGACGTTCGCCTAATCTATTTAAACAGTCACGAGACTTCTTCTGATAATTTTAAACATAACATAAGCGACCTATTCTTTGTATTACATATTTTCAATAAAAAAGAAGCCACAACTCAAGGTGACTGATTTAGCGACAGGAAACTAGGTGAAGATTTACTGAAAAAGTTTCGGGGACCCCATAGCCGCCACAAATTTGAACAGGAAGTATGTTGAACAAAACCCCAATATTGCTTATGAAAGCTTCTCTAAAAAACATCAAGCTGTATTATGACGCTGCATTTTCATGCAGGGAGATGAACAAACGAAGATGAAAGGCGTGCAAGCCTTCGATGACTACTAACTAATACAAACGCATTCTATAAAAAAAAATCATGATTTTTTTTTTTTAATTGTAGGGTTGAGATGTTCGTGAAGACGGTTGACTGGGGCATGATGACGAAATTGGTAACAGTTCACTAGTACACCTCTCATACGGTTTTCTGTTGCGTTTTGGACACTTGAAATTAAAATTCTGCAAGGTTTTTGTTTTAAGAAGTTTTATTGATTTATAAAAATGTGTCCAAATGGTTACGATTTGTCCGGTAAGAAAGCGAGGAAAATGAGGCATGTCCAATTAGGGATGCACTGCATTCCACTACACCTCAGTGGGAAAAGAAAATAACCTCGAACGTGATGACGTTCCCGGGGGGCCACATGTGTGCTGCCCAAGTATAGACCCTTGCAGGTCCCCCGAGGATGGCCAGGTGGGCTGCAGACTGGATCCCACTTGGGTCTAACTTGCAAAACCGATGTGGAAGCCTCTTGGGCTGCACAAGTGGGACCAACGTCTGCCCCCCTTTCAAAGCCCACTTTCTTCTACTTGGGATTTTTTTCCGAGGGAGGATCGTACCTTCATGTCTTCGGTCAACTTTAATACCTTTGCACAAGTGCCTTGGTACATGCGCTGACCTTGGACTGGTTGGAGAACACTTATTCAAAGTTCGCAACGCTGCCACGTGTTGGCGCCATTGGCTTTAAAAACTGTCTAGGAAACGCCTGCAAGCGCCGACAAATTTCGGGCGGGGGGTGCATATTTCTACAGGCTGGGACGCCAACAGAAGACACACTGAATTGGCTGGGTGCAAAGTGTGACGCCGTGAGGTAACACCTAGCAACCGAAGAGCGACGGCGAAGTCCACCTTCGCCAGTTTCGGAGCCGCGGAGTGGGGGACGTCGTGTGTATCACTGGGGCGCTTGTCAATGAACCCTCCAACGCCCCCCGCCCTCCCGCCCCCCTTTCCGTTTACGCCGCTCCGCGGTGAATCTGAAAATGCCTTATTGCAAAATATTAAACCATCTAAGGCCAGCCGTACACGCGGGCTCCCGGCACCCCGCCGGCGGCCCAAGTACACCCTAGCCCCTTTGTCCCCAACAGCACCTCGGTTGCTATGTGCTACGTTCGCGCTGCCGGTGTGCGGGTACGTGCTTTGGACGCCCCAGGAAGTTTTTGCCATCGACTTTGGAGGCATGTGGACGCACACGGGCTGCAGTTTCGTTCTTCGGCCTGCCACGCCGTACTTGACGCGCAGTTTACATGTCGTCGGGTCGTAAGCGCATAGTTTCGTCGTCCCTGAATGGGCAACATGTATGAACAACAGCGAAATGGCTCTGTCGTTTTCCGCGCATCGTGCGCGCGTCCCTCAAGCGCACGCCAGATGACCCGATCTGGTTGCACTTAAGAGAAGAAGTGTTTCGGTAATGTTCCCCGCGCGTAAAAATACTAATAGGCTGCATTCACCATGATCTGTTATATATAAACGCTGCGCAAAATGCTAACGTATTTATTCGAGAATCAGCGTGGCGGCAGCAGCTATTTCGGCCCATTCTTTTTTTTTTTTTACGAAACACTTTGACGTGCACAATTTGAATGCAATCCTGGCTACCTTCTAAATGTCTGGGCAAGCGTTGACACTATTAAAAAAAAACCGTAATGTTTAACACCATTAAATTGTTCATCTAGATTTATCTTGAACATAGTGATTTGGCCGATGGCGTCCTCGCATGCTTCCAGAACAATGCGCGCGAGATTATCGCTTGATGCGATCGGTCAAATTAGAATCCACTTGTTTTATGTTCTCCCACGAGATTGGGCGCAACACACTGAAAACGACGTGCAGGGATTTTCGTGTTCTTATAATCAAGGTTGCACAGCGTGATCTGTCGATAAATTGTGACTTGGTATATTTTCTGCGTTCTTGCTATTAGCAATTAAAACAATATACGCTCACGCATACGACAACGGCAGTCCCTTACATTTATAGAATTTGGAAATAACACGAATAAAAACGTAACTATATCCTTAAATGTTTGGTAAAACTCTTCCCCTAACCCGTCGTGCCCCGCTGTTTTCACGTTTTGCAAATCCTCAATCGCTTTCTGCACCTCCTCAAGCCTAATAGGCTGCTTTAGTCTTTCCTATTAGTCAGAGTCTTATTAATGCGTTCGCATTAGTAATCAAATGACAGGAGAAAACTGACGGCTTCCACCTGTGGACAAACGAGTGGAAAGGGAAGCGCGCCACATAGAGAGGAGGAGAGGGCTGAAGGACCAAGGCGAGAGGGAGGCCACGTCGTGGAGCAAAAGCCAATGCGCGCGCCGATGCTGGGGCGAGTCTGAATTTGTAGGTGTGCGTAGCGCGTTTGCCTTGGTTTGTACTACAAAATGGAGTGTGAACCAAGTGCTAGCGCCGGTCCAAGTAGGCGGCTAAAAATTAAAGGAAGACCAATTGGTGGATCCTTAGGGAATGCGTTAACATGACCCCTGGGAGAAGCCAAACACCTCCCCCTTTGGGAAACGCTAGCAGTGACCCCGTAACGACGCCAAAAAAGGCCGCAAAAAATAGTGGAACCAAAAAAAAGCCAAAAGGAAAAGCCAAAAACACAAAAGCGAATGGTTCAACCTTAGCATTTCCCAAAGGGGGACACATGTAGCGTTTACCAGTGGTGATGCTAACGCCTTCACCAAGGATCCACCAATGTATGCTTCTTTAATAGCGAGAGGGCTTCGAGAAGCCTCTCACACACAGGATCTTTCATTCAATTAACTATTATTTATAGATATATTTGTAATGATCTACGAAAGCTATCTCAACCACGGTTGGAGATGTCCTATTCTCTCCGTTAAAACTTGGGTTTGGGCTAGTTGATTCATTACTGAATAAAAGGTTAAAAAACACGAACAAACGGGGACAATGAAGAAACACGGACGACAGGACAGGCACTTCCGCGAAATAACGGGTGCAGTTAAGAAGCGCGGACAACAGGACAGGAAGTGCCTGTCCTGTCGTCCATGTTTCTTCATTATCCCCGTTTGTTCGCAGAAGTGACCGTCCTGTCGACCGTATTTGTTCTTTGTCCCCATTTGTTCGCGCTTTTTAAAGTTTTATTCACTACTGTCTTCTCTATGTTCGATCTCCTCAATTCTGATACGGAAGGCGCACCTTTTTTTCTCAACTAAAGCTCGCTTTGTCGGCTGGTCTCCAAAACGTATTTTTCCAACCGTGCTAGAATGGTGGCACCGCGGTACCGCTCATGATGCTACCACTCTAGTTAGGCTCCAACACTTCTAGGTCCGCCATTTTCACCCCTGGCCTTTCACACTCAGGTATTTACCGCTCTAGCAAAATTGCATTCAGCAGCCGCTTCCTGCAGCGCACCGCAAACGCAAAAGCGGAAGATATTTCGACCGCTAAAATCTTGATTTTTTGCTTGTGGAGTTCCCAAGCCTAAAACATGTCACCTTCCGCAATTTTACCACCGCTTCCCAAAACGCCTCGTCATTCAGCAAGTTTGTGTTTAGCTTTTAGAGCCTCCAATTAAATTTGCTTTTAGTGGTACTCTTTCCCCGATGGTATCTGACACCAGGCAATAATCTAAGAAAAACCCCGGCGTTACACTGTGCTTTGCTAAACAGCTGGGTGCAGTGGCGAAAACGTACACACCGTCTAGTCGGGCATGGGACGAAGCTTGGAAATGAGTCAAGCTCAAGCTCATCGGGCACTATTCGTTACTTACTGTACAAGCGTCAACTGAATCGAAGTAATCGAGTAGCTCATTGAGAAGGGTTACGCGCCTCTAGATGTGTTGCCGAGACGTCGACCTCTCTTCTGCTCTGACGACACAGTTGAGGTCGCCCCTTAAAAAAACGAGTGTCGTATCACTGTCTACATAACGGCGCAGGCCAGACGAAAAGGAAACCCGGTCTTTTATCGTACAGGGGGCATGGATATAAGATTCCGCCAGTAAACAGGTTAAAATAAAAACAAAATCGCACACAATTAAGCGCTTTTCCGTGTCAGTGATGACGGTCAACTCCAGCAAAAGCTTGAATAAAAAACTGGAGTTTGAAACACTGACAGCTTGGGTAACACAAACACCGTTCAATTGCAAAAACAAAATGGTTAAGGCCATTGATTACCAGCCCCTCATCAGCTATATTAATTTCCAACAGTGATAACAAATCGGGCATCTCGCTGATTAGTAAAAGCTACACTTCATACTGTTTTTTTTCCGCGCGCATAATCCTCGAACGTTTGGCGTTGCAACATTGACGGCTGTGCCGAGAGCTCAAATCATGAGTAGTTGTGACTCAGCACTTGCTTTGATGTTTGCTCTGAGGATCTTGGACCAGGCGTTCCCACTTCACTGGCTGTCGCGCCTGTGCCGATAGTCCGTGGGTGTGTTTGGTACAGGCTTGCACCGCCCTCGCTTGTTCTCCCACCGCAGGTGGGTATTGGGAGTCATGCCTTTCATCTAGGGCGTCTCCTCGAGGTCTCATTTAGGTGATTCGAATTCCTCGTTCATGGCGGCGGCGCCCTAGGTATCTTCAGGAAAAACGAAGGGCAGGTACTGGGCGGTGCCGCGCCGGCCACTGTCCACGACGCCACAGCGGGAGGAAGACCTGAGTCTTGTTTAGGAACAGCGGGGGCCAACTTGTCCTCGCCATCTGTCGTAGAGCCTTGTTACGGACCACTATTTCCGGCGGCATTCTCCGGGTGTTGAGGAGGCGGTTCGGGGTCATGTTCCAGACCTCGGACAGCCAGCTCAGCTTCCTCGACCTACATGGTGAGCGGCGTCAGGTCGACCACCACTGCTCCGCCGGTGACGCGGGCATAGGTATTCACGCAGTCCTCATTGTCGTGCCCAAATCGGAAGAGCATCGAGCACTTCGACACGCGGCTGTCGCGACAGTCTTAAGGCCTATTCAAAGAGGGCTCATAAGGCCCCATGACTCCGGCAAAAATCGTAAAAGCGTCCGGCAGTCCGGCAGTCCGATGTCTGTTTGAACACTACCGAGCCAAAATCGCAATTTTCCTCCTAGCTTCCTCACTTTTCGGTGACCTCGGTGAACGTCAGATTTGACGTCAACAGCCACCTGCCAATACTGTCCACCAGTTCTACCGGGTCCTCGTACTCTTGGATGTGTTACAAAGTTTACTCCATCTTATTCCAGGGTAAGGGTTTTGTACTTTTGCGTTCGAGAACCTACGCTTGTGGAGCGTGGTTCTATCTGTGTTAGGACGAGATACGACCCACCGGAGTAGCTCGGATCTATCTGAGTACAATTTCCGAACACAGTCCTCCCCTTTCAAATTTTCGAGAGCTGAAGAGCAGTGGAGGCCTTGAGTGATTAACCGATTGCCAACAGAGCTTGTAGTGGCTGTCCGGACCTACGTGATGAGCTTGCTCAAGACTCCCCTAAAAAACACAAGCGAAATATGACAAAAAAAAACGTAAAAAAAGGACGGAAGCGAACCGCCGTATGCCTTATGTCGGAGTCGTGTCACGTCACGATTCCTGTTTTGACAGGCATTCAATTGATGTGCCCATTGCGGTTGCATCAAGTGCAGACCGACGCACGCCCTGGGATGACGACGACGACGTTGCCTCCCTGGAGCCTCAGGCGGTGTAGCCTCCTGTCGGTCGCGATGCTGCACTTAATCATGGTGCGCACGATGCGCGTCGTCGATTCTATGGCCTTGAACCCCTTGACGAGCCACTTTTCGCCAGTGACTTCAGCGACAATTCTATACGGCTTTAATATTTTACGGCGTCGTCTGGGATGTGGAAAGGTACTCTGGGAACCCGGAGGCGCAATTCGCTGAAGCAAGGGTTAATTAGGACGCATCGCAGGTTCTTGACACTTAAGGCTTTGTTATACTCCGATGTAACGCGTGTGCGCGTGCGAGCGCGTCACAGCGACGTCACGTCGGCGAAATCCCGACGCTCTATACTCCGGCGTCGTGGCGTAACCGGCGCGACTGGCGGCGTTCGACGCTGCGTGACCGCCTCGCCCCTATAAAAATGGTTATTGCCGTTCAAAAGAAATATTATTGCCAAATGGTAATAGGCGTCTATAAGCAGTTAATCAGCAGGCTACAGATGTTCATCGTCATTGAGACGTCATCCTGTTGACCCGGATAGCCATTTCGCCACCGTCAACTTTTTGTCATTGTATTGGTTATTGTCGGTGTATCACCAGTGTATCTACATGTTAGTGCTAATTGGCTAAAGGAGGCAATGAAAAGACTATAAATTTTATAATCTTTTAATTACCTCTAATAGCCAATCAGCATTAGCATGTAAATGCACTGGCGATACCCCAACAATAACCAATAGAATGGCAAAAGGTTGACGGTGGCGAAATGGCTATTCGGGTCAACAGGATGACGACTCAATGACAATTAACATCCATGGGTGGCCGTGGATGGTATTAGTCGTTTAGATGTCATTTGATCAACCTTCGTAGCCATTTCGCAACTGTCAATGTTTCGTCAATTTTCAGCTGACCAGCCAAAAAATCCATAAGAAAAGCATCCATGACCTCACCGGCTTCGGCAGTGCCATTTACGGGCTGGTGCGATTTCATGGCCTGATACACGTAGTGCCGGCTTGCAATATGGGAAGAAAACAAAGATTGAAGACAAAGAATGAAGAACAATTTAAAGAACCAAAATTTATTAATCACAATGTCATTAAAATGACTAGTGTTTTTTGCAATAGACTGAGTTAATCGCCCAAATGTAAACGATGAGTGAAAAAATGACCTTTCCTTGCTTCCTGACATGTTGTAAGGTGTGAACTGAAAGAAGAAAAACATTATAAATTAAGTGGGCATATAACCAGCAATATCCTTGCAGCACATTCGATATAATGCACAGAAGAATCTTGCTCACATGTTTTCTCGGCTGTTATGTTCACGGACAATGGTCCTATCAAATGTCCAAAAGTTATAGGATGTGTTTGAATTACAAACTTCATGAGTTGCCTTCCTGGTTCTTATGCCCAAAACCTGCCACTCAAGGTGGCCGGTATGACTACTTGGAACACATACCCAGTTCCTTTTCCTTTACTCCCTTTATTTCACCTCCTTGCCTCTCTGCGTTGTGTTTCTTGCTTGGTCCTGTATGACACTAAAGGATTCAGGCTCTCACGACACACCATTTTCTTTACCACCTCCATGCCACCATGTTCAAGCAGTGCTGATTGCATCAAGCTCCACTGCTTTGATCTGGCATGCAGGGTGCAGTGATTTGTTTGAGGCAGCTATGGTTCAGCTCGATGGGCTAGAATTTTTGCATCCTTATATTTCAATATCTTTTTATCTGCAACTATAAACAACGCACCACTGCGATGTCGCGGCTGTCGGCACAGCACATGTGCAGACATGTTTGCTCACACGAATCTGGTTCCTGCGCATGCAGTGCCCATAGCTGCTGTGGGCAAATGCAAGCTTGTTTGTAAACAGTGTGTTACTTATAGGTCAACCAAAATTTTAAGAAGTATTGAAAAAAATTGTCAACCTGTAAAATAAGGCAATCTTTTTTACAGCCATAAAAGCTAAGGTGAAATAAACAGAGAGAATATAGCTTCCTGAATCTATAGCTATCCCAAGGGCATTATCAGTTGTTACATCTTCGCTCATGTCATGATCCTTTATTGTGACTGCATAAAGACGCAGCAGCAGGGTTCTACTGTATTTCATATAATGTTTGAAAGTGCAATAGCTTTAACTTCCACAACACGTTAGCCAACCATAGGTTGTCAAAATGTGAACTCCACAATAATGCAATAAGTATGAATACAATAATAATCCCTGGAAAAGGGGTACAAGGGGGGCAAACAGGAATCTCCTTTGTCCCCCTTGTTCCCCCATCTCCAGGGATTATTATAGTCATTCTTGTCTTGAATAAAAGGGTCTACTTGTGTCTCTCAAGAGAGGGAAGCAGCTTACCTGAATAGTGCCCCCGGGACAGAAATCGTGAGAGGCTGTCTTTGACTTGCTTCAACACATTGCCGTACTCCGTGAAGGTGTGAACTGAAAGAACAAATGAGAATTGCAATTAAAATGATATTAGACCTTAGAAAGCTACACTCAAGTATTGGTACTCTTCCTCATTGTGCAGTGCTGTCAAAACGGTCATTCATTCATTTGGATGGGGAAATTCATTAACGTACGTGCAGCTTCTGGGCACTGCGATGTTGTCATTACGTCCATTACTTCAATTGAATGTAATATTCACTCACATTAGACAAA
>JABSTQ010008505.1:0-29739 GCA_013358835.2 Ixodes persulcatus | reverse complement strand
ATTCACAATTTGTTTCTGCCCCTTGCATTTCTGAAGAAGCATGATCTTTCCTGTTATAAGAACAGGCTCGTGCAACTTAACATTCTGGACATGTTCTTCCCAGGAGATGCACGACAGTAAAGGAGATAGCGCACTGACTTTAACTACTCATAGAAGATTGAAGAGAAGCCCATTGAAGTAATGAGGTGTACAGCACCCACAGTCATATGTGCCCACTTCCGACAAGAGATTTCCGGAAAGCACAACTGCACCTCACTGTAGTCTCTTGGCTCACAACACATGCTATAACCTTGATTTGTTTGAAAAATTCAGGGCTGATTGATAGCTTAGCCCCATGTTATGAATTAAAGAAACTTTTCCACCAAAGCACCCAAAAAAACCTGATTTTTCGTGTAAGGCACGTCGCACTATTAGGCGTGAAGAAAACCTGCTCCCGTCTTTAAGGTCCTTATTTTGACCTCTTTTTGATCATGTTCCGCCAACTACAAGTGGGTGGCCTCACCCTCTCGGCGACCATGCCACCGTGCGCCCTTCGGAATGATTATTGAGCTACCCAGGTCCCAGGCTAACCTACAACCAGCCCCCGCCCCTGTGCATCTATTTCCGCAGGCTACTTAAGCCGGTTCAAACCATGAATGGGAGCTCCCATGGGGAGGCTCTGGCTAAGCAAAGACTTCCCTTTCTTTTTGCAGCATCTCCCCTCCCACGAATCTGCCTGTGGGCATGGGCCCCACAGGCGGTTCCGTCAAATAAGGCAGTACCACCCTTTATTGTCTTTTTTGGCTGACAGGGCGAAGCGTGTTTGTCGTTTTCGAGTGTCAATAACACATTGATTAAGAATTCAGTGTGTTGCTGCTGTCTCCTCTCCATCAGAGCCTTACGGCAGTCTTCGGATGACTGGACCGTAGCCGTTTTAAATAGCGAGCTACGGAGTGGGATTTACTTAGCAGTGTCCAGCAGGTAAAGTAGAAACCCACAGGTTAAAGTATCAATGTGCCAAATTTAGTAACAGAGGATGAGCATTAGCTTGCCTAAAACATGTGTAGGACTGTTCGTCCTCCGAGGCCAGTCTGTGTCCTCGTCGTCCATCTTTGGGATGGACCTCAGGACGACTGCTTGAGGATTCCCGGCGAATTTCTTCGAAGAGGGCTTTGTCGGTGAGCTTGAAGTCCCCGGACACATGATCTGGCTCTTCTGGAAGGGTTCGGCTCGGCATTCCAGGCTTGCTGAGGTCCAGTTTGTGCACAGGGACCATGTCCTCCTGTGGTGTAGACATCCACAATTACATCGCCCTTTTTTTTGAAGGCCTGCATCTCAAGTTGTCAAAGGTGTGGCCAAAAGATTGTATGAGTGCACATTGATTTTAAGCACCTCGCTGCTACTGAACTTTTGTTTCATCTAGAAACGTTTTATCGTAGCACGTGGATCAAAAGGAATAAACTAGTATATAATTATTAAGTACAGCCCTTCATAGTTACCATTATGCATGGATATGCACTGATGATCAAGGGTTCAATGGCACTACAACAGCAGAGAAAAACTGCAGTGGCAATCTAAACCTGCAACTACGGTAGGTGGAATGAAGCTGAGCAATGGAGTTAAAGATTCATTGCAATATGTAGACACCAGATTGAACACAGACATGCTGTAATGTGATCTCCACAGCTCGTTCGCTGCATTGATACATTTTACTGAGAGACAGCCAGTGCTGTCTTCACCAAAAAGCACAAGCATAATTTTGGTCCAATTATTTTTGTCACAATTCTGAAAAGCTTCACGGATTATGCCCTCGGACATTGAAGACTGTTTGTTCTGGACAAAGGATTAAGCATGGGATTGTCATCCAAGGACAATAATTACAATGCTGTTGAGATGTTAGGTTGGCCTACATGATAATTCTCATAGCAAAGCGCCTTTAACTTTAGCATCACTGAAGACACATTTTAAACTTACAAAGTTTGTGAATGCAGGATTCACGAATGCAGGTTGAATGCGGATACAAAGGTCCCTTTTCGTGCACGGCTTTAGTTATGCATGTAGCCAAATGAAACGAAAGACAGCTGTAATTTAGTTACACAATCTGTCACATAGGGTTCCAGACACCAGGATCTGGAATAGTTAAAAATATGTGACAAGAGTTCATATCTACAACATGCATGAGTACTGTAACAGACCTTTCTTGCGACAGTCTTAGTCCATGCACAAGGCTGAGAGGTACACGAGTCTCCCTGGGTCACTCTGGCAGTGTATTCCACACTGAACAAAAGTGCAGCAACATGACTGCAGACCTCACCCAGACTGCAAGGAAAGAGGTAAACATTGTTTAGTTAAATCAGCTGGCATCTAAATGAGCAAATAATGCTTCTGGAAAATGCTGTGTTGCAGGTGCAGCTATGAACAAACTTACCTCGCTTTGCATGTACAGTGGCCAAAGTACACTTGACCTGTCTTGTGGTCCAGGCATACCCATGCGTCATGGGGTAGGCCAGTTGCCCTCTGCGACGGCTTGACATCTGCCCTCACAAAACACAACTCGTGCCTGTCAGGCTGCCACAGCCGGACGTCACGTACATGGCCTGAACAAGAGTACAAAACCAATACACTAGTTTATAGTTCGTGAAATGGTGACAACTTTCAACCAAATACCCTTTAGGTTTTGACACCATGGCAGTGGTTTCACAATGATCATCCTGTCCACGACATCCTATGTTTGAGAAGAATATCAAAAGAGCAGCCTCAGAATTGCAAGTGGGTGGAAGGAATGTGACATGTGAATTTAGATGTGCATGCATGTGGCAGAACACAACAAATATGTGACATGAAAATAATGTTGTCTCTTACTTGTTCATGTTGGTGTTGAACACCGATTTCTACTAATATGGTGGATGCCTCACACGAGCACACCGCGGCCACTAGTAGCTTCCATGAAAGCCTATCAGTTGTTGGCAGAAACCGGGAGACACCGGCGATCGCATATCGCATGTTCTGCTAGTCACTGGACAGTACACAGCACAGCTCTGCAATACGCAGTCAAGGCTATATTCCTGAGAACGAGACATTCTGCACGAGCAGTTAGACGTGTTTTGTAACGACTATGCGTCTTTGCCGACTGGATTTTTACTGTACGCTACTTCTAAATGACGATTGTTCCTGCTACGCGTGGGCGTAACACACACACATGGAATGAGCAGGAACGCAGGGTAAGCATTAGGCACGTAAAACTCGAAGCTGTGCTACAAACGCGGTTTTGAACCACAGACATATGAACGACGAAATCAACGAACGACGCGGAAAAAAGCTATCTTAATAACGAGAGTGAGTATGTATTACATCACCAACGAAACGCGGTTGCGGCGTTACGGATCTCGGAATGACCTAGACCAATCCTCAACACTTCCTTGCATTATTTGCTCTGTGACGAAAATCATTCAATTTCAGTCCGTAGCTTGTTACAGAAAGAATAAACAAAAAGGACGGACAAGGACGGACACTAGTACGGTTGAAACATCGTCTCAACTCTGGCCTAAGAACAGCTGGCTTTGGTAGGCGATGGAATGCAGCCCTGCTTACCTGACTCGAAGTAGTTGTACGCCTCCAAGGACTTGTACGCCTGCAATGTGTCCGGCGTAAACCGGCTCGGCGTAAAAAGCAGATACACTGTTATGTTTATCATAGTAACGGGGGGCCACCGCCGACCCTTCAACGTCCATTCCAAGGCGTCCACGCGGTACGGATCGCCGTAGTCCACACCGTTTACACGCAGCTTCGCGTCGTAACGGGCTTTGTCCGCTTCGCTGAGGCCGCTGTAGTAGTCTGAAATTGCAATCGGCACTTAGAGAAAACTATATCAAGCGAAATACACGGCACAAGGTGAAAAACAACAACGTATACGAAGGGCTTGTTAACGCAGGACGCCGAGATTTTTGCCCACCGACCACCGCGCATGCGCCAGAGAAAGAGAGAGGGAGGGAGAAAAAGAGAGAGAGGGCGCGCCGGGTTGTTTGTAAACATGAGTTGGTGTATATATATATATATATATATATTGTTAGGAAGAAGAAGTGGTACCGCAGAGTGGCGCGCGCTCGACGAGCATTCAGAGAGCTTGGACTGTTCCCGGACGAATGTCACCCCTACTATCCACCTTGTATCTAATCATTCCTCATTAAATCACCCATTAATTGTAACCTAATACGTGGTGGAGGTGCAGAAAAATCCCCAACCTCTCCACTTCGCTCATCTGACCTGGAGATGCGCAGCGGCCGCTTCACCTCTGCAACCATGTCCGATGAGAACGCCAACACGACGAACCAGCGGCCTCTACCCATCAAGAATCACCAACATGACCCCCCCCCCCCCCCCCGAATTCGCAGGTACCCCTGATTCTGACGTCCAAGACTGGCTGAAGAATTACGACCGCGTGAGTCAGCATAATCGTTGGGACGACATAATCAAGCTCGCCAACGTCGTGTTTTTCCTGAAAGGCACAGCACTACAATGGTTCGACAACCATGAAACCGAAATAAATTCATGGGACGCGTTCAAAGCCGCCTTTGCGGACGTCTTTGACACACCTGAACGCCGCAGACAGCAAGCCAAGAACAAGCTTTCCAAGCGGTACCAAGCCGCCTCTGAATCTTCGACCTCTTATATCGAAGACGTACTAAGCCTTTGCGGCCGCGTCAATGCAGCCATGCCAGAGGGCGAGAAACTCAGTCACCTCTTCAAGGGGTTGTCCGCGCAACTGTTTTCTGTCGTCGCACCTAAATCACCTCCGACCGTCCACCAGCTCATTGAGGAATGTAAGAAATACGAAGAGCTCCAAAGCGGCCGGATTTTCAACGCTCCGTTTGTTCGCCTCCCGGAAGTGTCCGCCCCATCTAACGCCGGTGAGCTTTCTACTCTTATACGAAGAATCATTCGCGAAGAATTACGCGAATTTGTGGCTTCCTTTCGCCCGTCCGGCGATATTTCACGCCCACAAACCGAGACCTCTAGTGTTCAGCAAGTTATCAAGGATGAACTTCGGGCTGCGCTTTGCCCGGTCGCTCCGGTTCCTTGCCCTCACGTCCCGCCGCCTGCTTTCTCGCCGCCCATCTGCGCCTTGCAGCACGCATCCCCACACCTCTGCCCCGTGCAGCATTTGAATAACGTCCCCCCCCCCCCCTCGACGTTACGGACCACCCCGAAGAACTGAGGTATATCGCACCGAAGACAGCCGTCCGGTATGCTTCTACTGCCACTCACCTGGCCACGTTATTCGCTACTGCCGCCGCCGTATTGAGTCCGAGACATACAATCGCAACCCCACTTCTACCCCAAACTTCAACGACCACAACCCCAGCCGCACCACCAAGGACCGCCGCAACTGGAGTCCTCCCCCTTTTCCTGGTTCTCGGCGTGGCCGCTCCCCATCCCCCTACCCTCGACGCCGCTCCGTCTCGCCGTTTATTGACGCCACTGCCGCATCTCCATCGTCAAACTAAACAACGCAGCCTGTCGTCACACTGGAGGTCAGGCTGCATCGCCGTCAACAGCCCCAAATCCTCCTTCTCTTGGCCCTACCACTATCGCCGTTGAAATCGGAAGAGAAAAAGTCGCAGCTTTAATAGACACAGGTGCAGCAAAATCCTGCATTTATAATCAACTCCGTCGCCGTTTACACAAAGTGCTAACTCCACCATCTCCTGGACATTTTCTTCGCATGGGAAACAGTGACCTCGTTCAACCTCTCGGTCACTGCACTATGCCGGTGCAGATTGGTGGCACTTCCTACATAATTATGTTCACTGTACTCGAAAATTGTGTAGTCGACCTTATATTGGGATGGGATTTTCTTTCGGCCACTGACGCGACCATTGACTGCGCCAGCCGGGAATTGCTCTTGAACTCTTCTCCGACTACTGACGACACCTGTGAACTTTACCCCATTTCTCTTCACGCCAGTGACGATTACATCTTACCTCCTCTCTCGGCTGCCTATATCACACTCATGCCGAACCGTCCTCTTCCATGCACCTTCGGTCTTATCGAGCCCATCGCCAGCCTTGTCACAAAGAAGCCTCTCATCATTCCCTACTGCATCGCCGACACACTTTAAGGACAGGTTTCTCTCTTCATCACCAGCACCTCAGTTGAACCACAAATTGTTCCCCGTGGTGCCCGCTTGGCTACACTCACTACTCATATCTACGACAACTTCGTACCCCTTTCTGACAGCATTAACACTCAGACCTTGTCAGCCCCTCCGGACACCAACATGCACGTTGCGAAGGTGGTAGACACCCGCTTATCTGACGGCCAAAAAGAAGATTTAACCCAGCTTCTTGTTTCATATGAAGATATCTTCGATTTCGACAATCGACCCCTTGCGCTGACGTCGAAGGTCTCCCATCACATCGAAACGGGGGAAGCCTCTCCCGTTCGAAGTCGTCCATACCTAGTTTCATCGGCAGAGCGCAAGGCCATCCACGAACACTTCACGGATATGCTTCGCAAGAAAATAATTTATCCCTCATCAAGCCCCTGGTCGTCACCTGTAGTCCTCGTAAAGAGAAAAGATGGAACCTGGCGCTTTTGCGTAGATTACCAACGCGTAAACAAAATTACTTTCAAGGACGTCTACCCTCTACCCAGAATTGACGACGCTCTGGACACTCTTCAAGGATCATCCTTCTTCTCTTCAATGGACCTTCGCAGTGGCTATTGGCAGATACCCGTGGCGGATATTGACAAACCTAAAACTGCCTTCATTACATCCGCTGGACTCTATCAGTTTAACGTCATGCCCTTTGGTTTGTGAAATGCCCTAAGCCACATATGAACGAATTATGAACACTGTGCTGTGTGGCCTCACCTGGAATACATGCCTATGCTATCTAGACGATATCATTGTTTTTTTCCAGTTCATTCTCTCAACATTTGAAAAGGCTAAAGCACGTCCTCGACTGTTTTCGATCAGCCCACCTACAGCTTAACTCGAAAAAATGTGTCTTTGGAGCACGCCAAATCAAGGTTTTGGGTCACATTGTCAGCGCTGCCGGAATTCGCCCTGACCCATCCAAGGTACAAGCCGTTTCCGAATTTCCAGTGGCCAAACATTTGAAAGACGTGCGCGCCTCCCTCGGTCTTTGCACCTACTTTCGCAAATTCATACCCGGATTCGCCCACATCGCTGAACCCCTGAACTACCTTCTCCGTAACAATGCGACCTTCCAATGGAGCCGCGAACAAAACGATGCCTACCAAGCCCTCAAGACTGCCTTGACGACCGTTCCTGTTCTTGATCATTTCGTCCCAGGTGCCGACACGGAGATCCGCACAGATGCAAGCGGCCATGGCATCGGCGCCGTGTTGGCCCAGAACGTCTCCGGTGTCCAGCGTGTGATTGCCTATGCAAGTCGTACGCTTACAAAATGTGAGCGAAATTACAGTATAACAGAACGCGAGTGTCTGGCCGTTGTTCGGGCAATTTCGAAATTCCGTCCTTATCTTTATGGTAAACAGTTCACTATCGTCACTGATCGCAATGCATTATGCTGGTTAACAACGTTAAAAGACCCTTAAGGACGTCTTGGAAGTTGGTTCTTGAAATTGCAAGACTACACATTTACAGTCCACTATAAATCTGCCAAACGACACCTCGACGCGGACAGTCTTTCAAGATGCCCACTTCGCCCTGCGTCGCAACGTCCACCTTCCGCCGACCTCGACACAACAACGGCCGTCTTAGACTCCATGGACATTGCTGCCGCACAACAGTCTGACCCTTTCTTACACCTTATCATTCACCACTTACTGGGCTTATATCAGAACCCTCCTGCGCAAATTCTACGCCGTGCCCGTCTATTCCAACTCAGGAATGGAGTCCTCTATAGGCGGAACTATGACATCAACGGACGCGCTTGGCTTTTGGTTATCCCCCGACAACTACAAATAGATGTCATTCAAGCTCATCATGACGACGCAACAGCCGGACATCTCGGATTTGCCAAAACGTACTTCCGCATACGGAGTCGTTACTTCTGGACGGGCATGACCCGCACCATCAACAAATATGTTCGAGCGTGTCACGACTGCCAGACGAAGAAAATACCTACCACCAGGCTTTCTGGTAGACTACAACCGATTCCACAACCATGCCAACCATTCCAGCGTTTAGGAATCGACTTTTTCGGTCCTTTTCCTCTGTCGACAAGCGGGAACAAGTGGATCATTGTAGCTATTGATCATTTGACACGCTATGCTGAGACAACTTCTGTACCCGCAGCCAACGCCAATGAAGTTGCAAATTTTTTTCTGCACTCCATTCTCTTGCGTCATGGAGCTCCCCAGTTTATAATTAGTGATCGTGGCACTCCCTTTCTCTCTCAAGTCCTCGAAGACGTCTTTCGGCTTTCGTCCACGGTCCACAAAGTCACAAGCGCCTACCATCCCCTAACAAATGAACTGACCGAGCGCTTGAACCACACACTTGCTGACATTGTTTCAATGTATGTTGCCGACCATCACGCCAACTGGGACATCATTCTTCCCTACGTAACGTATGCATATAATACGGCACGGCAGTCTACAACCGGCTACTCTCCATACTACCTCCTCTATGCCCGCGAACCCCCCACATTTCTTGACACCATTTTGTCCTACACACCTGACACCTTGGTTCAGCCGTCCGCAGCAGGGATCACATCCAGGGCAGAGGACGCTCGCCAACTGGCCCGCATGCACACCCAAGAATCGCAGCAGCACCAGAAGCTACGTTACGATGCATGCCATCTGCCTACCACCTACAATATCGGCGACGAAGTTCTCTTGTGGACTCCCTTGCGCGCACCCGGCAAGTCTCAAAAACTCCTCAAGCAATTCGTCGGCCCCTTCCGCGTCGTCCGTCAACTTTGTTTCAACAACTACGAAGTTGCGCCTATTGCCCCGCCCCTTGATCATTGTTCAAGATCTTGTGACGTGGGTCACGTAAGTCGTATGAAGCCTTACAATCGTCGCGATACGTAAGCCTCTCAAACGCACCAGATGACCGGTGCCTGCACCTACGGGGGGAATCTTGTTAGGAAGAAGAAGTGGTACCGCAGAGTGGCACGCGCTCGACGAGCATTCAGAGAGCTCGGACTGTTCCCGGACGAATGTCACCCCTACTATTCATCTTGTATCTAATCATTCCTCATTAAATCACCCATTAATTGTAACCTAATAATATATATATATATTAAACGGTCATGGTGGTGGGGGGCCGAAGGCGTGGGTATACTATATATAATATAGTACTGTGTTTTCAACGGAACTGTAACATTTCCGTGGTCATGAATTTAATTTTTTAATTTTGTTTATTGAGCTGAACAAACTCTTGGGCAAACCTTGGGGCCTGTGTCGTGGAAAAACGCAAACAAGTGTGTGCGTGTGTACTATACTAAGTACTATATATATATATATATATATATATATATATATATATATATATATATATATATATATACTGTAAAACCCTTAATGTTCGCGAGCCCCTAATTTTCGCGGATTCACGAATTAAAAAATTCGCGAAATTTAGGGCACGCGAAATTTCGGTCCTTAAGAGTTTTAATGTAGGCGCATGGAAGTCGCGAAATTTAGTGGACGCGATTATGTCCTCTGTGACCGATTCGCGAAAATAAGGGCCGCGAAAATATAGGTTTTACAGTATATTAAACGGGCATGGTGGTGGGGCAAAAGGCGTGGGTATACCACTGAGTGATAAAAGAAAATATATATATATATATATTATATATATACATATAAAACGGGCATGGTGGTGGGGGGCCGAAGGCGTGGGTATACAACTGAGATGAAAAGAAAACCCTAGGTGAAAACAGCAACAACGGGCGGTTTATTCGACGTTTCGGCCGGAGTCCGGCCTTCGTCAGAACGATATATATATATATATATATATATAAAACGGGCATAGTGTATTGGCAATTGGCTAGCAACATCATCGTCTGCAGGTGCGCAGGCACCAGGCAGCACGTGCCAATAAATGGAACGTCGGCCAACGGCTCGCGCGTCGAGACGTGTCAGCAATCATGCCTGTCTCCTCTTTGTGCTAATCACCCACCGTTACATGGTGTCAGAAGTGGCTCGACAATCTTCCGCTTTGAGGTGAGCGAAACGCGAGATTTGGCATGGCTGAGCTGAAGCCACCAGAAGGACTCCGGCTATCGGAAGATACGGCCGAGAACTGGAAACGCTTCAAGCAACGAATGGAACTGTACTTCATAGCCACAGCGACTAAGGAACCGAGAACGAAGCAGCAGAAGGCTGCGATTTTCCTCCATGTAGCCGGGAGGAAGCGATTGACGTGTTCAATACGTTCCAGTTGACAGCCGACGAAAAAGAAGACTACGATCTGCTAGTGCAGCAGTTCGAGGACTACTGTCTCCCGAGGGTCAACGAGACCTACGAGCGATACGTATTCAGGACCAGAGTTCAGGAGCCAGGGGAAGCCTTCAAGCTCTTCTTCCGTGACCTGCAGCTCAAGGCAAGGACTTGCAACTTCGGGGACTTGTCGGAATCGATGCTGCGTGACCAGATCGTTTACGGCACCGCCAGCGAGACACTGCGGGAAAGACTCCTGCGTAAAAAAGACCTCACCCTGAGTAAGGCTGTAGATTTCAGCAAATCCGCAGAAATCTCGGAGCGCCAAAACAAGACATTCGAGCACGTGGAAGAAACCGTTGACCCCGTAGCTAGCAGAAAGAAATGCAAGTATTGCAGCTATGTTCACGAGCCCCGCTTGTGCCCAGCATTTGGTAAGGCATGCAAGAAATGCGGCAAAAAGAACCACTTCGCTAAAGTCTGCAATAGCGCAAAAAAGTTCGTGGACAACGTGATCAACCAAACAACGGGTTCTTGCACGGACACCGACGATTTCGACATTCTGTCAGTCAACGGAGAAAGAGGAAAAGAAAAGCGCGACTGGATGTTCACCGCGAAGATAGGCAGTCACGAAGCCCGTCTGAAGGTCGACACTGGAGCACAAGCAAATTTGCTGCCCCTGTCTATGTACAAAAGACTTCGTCTGTCAACGCCGCTCGAGCCAAGTTCCACAACCCTGCGGTCCTACGGCAGACCGACGCTTGAACACATGGGAAAAGTGTGTCTCGACGTTCAGATACACGGACAAAGGGGTCGGTTGAGCTTCTTTATTAGGAAGAAAGGAAGGCAAGCCCTTCTTGGCCTTGAGGCCTGCGAGAAATTTGGAGTGGTCAACAGAGTTGATTCCATAGAAAACAAGAGTGACCTGGACCAGGAATTGACATCCGAATTCCCGGGTTTGTTCAAGGGGCTTGGAAAAACCAAGACTGAATACCGGATGGTGCTCAAAGAAGATGCACAACCGGTAGTAATACCGGCCCGACGTGTCCCTCACGCTCTCCGGGGCCCCTTGAAAGCAGAGCTCGACAGGATGGTTGCAGGCGGCATCATCGCGAAAGTTCAGGAGCCGACCGAGTGGGTGAGCCCTTTGGTTGTGGTTAGAAAGAAAACGGGGAAGATTCGTGTTTGTATGGATCCTAAGCACGTAAATGCCGCCTTGAAAAGGGAACATTTTCAGTTGCCGCGAAGGGAGGACATTGAAGCAGAGCTAGCTGACACAAAATATTTCAGCAAGCTAGATGCCAACAACGGGTTTCATCAAATCCCGCTTGACAATTACACATCCCAGATATGCACGTTAACAACCCCCTTTGGCCCCTATCGTTATTTAAGGCTTCCTTTCGGCATCGCTTCAGCGCCTGAAGTTTTTCAGAAAACCATGAGCCAAATATTTTATGATCTTCCAGGCGTCAGAGTTTACATTGACGACGTTCTCGTTTGGGGAACTTCACGCGAAGAACATGATTTGCGGCTAAGAGCAGCATTGAGGGCAGCCCAGTTAAGTGGCATCACTCTAAACGCTGAGAAATGCACGTTTAGAGTAGACGAGATACGGTACTTAGGGGACAAGATCAGCCGGAGCGGAATCAAGCCGGACCCCGAGCTAGTGCAATGTCTTCGCGAGATGCCACTGCCGACGTCCAAAAAGGAGGTCCAACGCCTGTTAGGAGCCGTAAACTACTTCGGCAAGTTCCTTCCTAATTTGTCATCGAAGACAGCCATGCTTAGAGACTTGATTAAGGAAGACTTTAAATTCGAATGGAGCGATGTCCACACGCGTGAGTGGTGTTCACTTCAGCAAATGTTAACAGAAGGTCCAGTTTTAGCCATTTTTGATCCCTCACAGCCAATTAAACTGTCAACGAATGCATCAAAAGATGCTCTAGGAGCTGCTCTGTTTCAACAGCACGGAAAATAATGGCGTCCAGTAGGCTACGCGTCACGGGTGCTGCCAGACAGTGAGGGCAAGTATTCACAGATTGAAAAGGAAAATCTAGGCACAGTATTCGGATGCGAAAAATTCCACGACTTCGTGTATGGCCAATCCATCACGATCGAAACAGACCACCGCCCGTTACTAGCTAATGCACAAAAAGCTATTGGTGATATGCCACCACGGCTCCAGAGACTATTTTTGCGTCTAATGCGGTACGAATTTACGTTACAGTTCGTCCCAGGCAAGCAACTGATACTGGCGGATGCACTGTATCGCATAAGGACCGGGAGCAGCGCTTCAACTACTGACGATGTCGACGTCCACGCAACAGGTGTTCTGTCCACCCTAGTGAGTGACAAGACCAAAGCATGTCTTGTCAAAGAAACATCACAAGACAGTGAACTCCAAGACGTCATCCATGGCCTGATGAGAAAGGCGCCACTGCAAGGCAAGTTTAAGCCGTTCCGGTCGGAGCTCTCCGTCATTGATGGTGTACTACTCAAGGGCTCCAAAGTAGTCTTACCACGAAGCTTAAGACTAGAGATGTTACAGCGCGTGCATTGCGGGCACCTAGGACTGGGAAAATGTCAATCTCGCGCAAGACAATTAATGTTCTGGCCAGCAATGACCGCAGACATAACTGCGTGGATCAGCAAGTGTTCCACCTGAAAACACTTTACATATCGTCATCCCGATGAACCGCTGTTCTCCGGGAGACGCCCAGGCAGCCCTGGGCAAGAGTTGGAGCAGACCTTTGTCATTTTGCGGGAAAGAACTATCTGGTCATCTCTGACTCTTATTCAAATATTCCGGAAGTTGCAGAACTGCAGGACACGACGTCAAGAACGGTCATCAGCACCATAGAAAGCATTTTCTCTAGACATGGAATACCCATTGAAGTATGCACGGATGGTGGACCACAGTTCGCGGCGCGGGACGTTTCAGATTTCGCTGCACGATTTGATTTCGTTCATGTGACCTCCAGTCCATACTTCCCCAGATCCAACGGCCTCGCCGAGAAAGGCGTTCAGGTTGTCAAGAGGCTCCTAAAAAAATGCGAACACTCCGGCGATGACTTTTGGCTTGGTCTTTTGAACTACCGTGCGACGCCGCTCGAGTGTGGAACAGCTCCAGCAGAGCTACTGATGGGCCGCAGGCCCCGTACTCTTCTACCAGACTTTGCGACTCCCCCAGCACGTTCCGTACGCAAGCACACCCAGAACCTAAATCGCGGACACCAACTCGCCCCGTTAAAAGAAGGCGACAGTGTTAGAGTCAGAGGGGACAAAGCCTGGGACAGAAAAGCGCAAGTTGTGGGAGGCGAAGGCCCGCGGTCATATCGAATTCTCACAGATCAGGGACGAGAAATGCGCAGGAACCGCAAACACCTTTTGAAGACAGAAGAGGCGCCAAGCTTTCTCGATGAGTTCGACTCCGATGGGTATGACACGGCCGACGAAGGTGTACCACCTTCCACGCCCTCACTGCCGTGACACAGGGGCACTGATAGTTTATCCACACCAGCGGAGAAGGCGGCTCAAGGAAACAGTACGAGTAGCACCACCAGTCAGAATTCAACATCGCCACCATCGTCACCTTCGCTCAGGCGGTCGTCCCGACAAGTCTGCCCACCGCAGCGCTTGACATATGACGAGACCTTTCAGCAAGTAGTGTGACTGACTCGCAGCAGACGAAGGACTGCGCAAATCTATGATATATTGAGCGTGTGTGTTGTTTTTGTATTGTGTGGACTTTGTTTCTTTTTTTTTTCTCTAGACAAAGAAAGGGGGATGTATCGACAATTGGCTAGCAACATCATCGTCTGCAGGTGCGCAGGATCCAGGCAGTACGTGCCAATAAATGAAACGTCGGCTAACGGCTCGGGCGTCGAGACGTGTCAGCAATGATGCCTGTCTCCTCTTTTTGCTAATCACCCACCGTTACACATGGTGGTGGGGGGCCGAAAGCGTGGGTATACAACTGAGATGAATAGAAAACCCTAGGTGAAAACACCAACAACCGACGGTTTATTCGACGTTTCGGCCGGAGTCCGGCCTTCGTCAGGACGATATATATATATATATATATATATGTATATATATATATATATATATATATATATATATATATATATGGGCGGTTTCATTTGGATTCAGGCAGCGAGTGGCAGTCGTATTTTTTATTTTGCTTCAAATTTTTATATTTCGTGGCGCATGTTCCGAGAAGAACAATCCTTTTTATTTTAATGTTCTGACATGTTTAGGTTTTGAGAAAAAAAATCTCGAAGAAGCGGGAAAGAACTATGAGGTTTTGACGATTGTCGTGTGTGGCGTTTTTGAGTCACTCTCAATCTCAAAGTATTCAAAATAGAACGTCTATATTTTTCTGGTATGATATATAGGCATGTAGGTAAGCCGACATTATAACTGCTATTTATTATTCGTCGCTCCAATTTTTGTAAAAATCCCCAAACATGCCTCCGCAAACAACTGTGACCAAAATTGCGGATTTTATTTTGAGTCGACTATTTTTAGTATCGCTTTTAAAATATTACCACGTGTAGAACCCTTCATTGCCTTCCAAATTAAGCAAAGTTTTTGTTTTTATTATGTACGAGTACTGAGATATAAATTACGAAACAGAGAGGGGTTTTCACTTTTCGTTCAACTTCAGCACGCTGTATAAAAAAAAAAAACATTTTTAATTTTTTCTTTTTCTCGCGTTGCGTTCTCTTCACACCCTTCTTTTAGCCAAAATACATTTCGTTAATAGTATTTGCGTTGGTTTTGAGTTTTAAGCCTCTAAAGATGCTAAAAAAGAGCAAATGCCGATGGTGGGATTTGACGATTTTCGTGTGTGGCGTTTTTGAACCACTCTCAATCTCAAAGTATTCGAAAGAGAGCATCTATATTTTTTTAGTGTGATATGTATGCAAGTAGGAAAGACAACATTATAACTACTATTTATTATTCGTCGCTCCAATCTTTGTAAAAATCCCCAAACATGCCTCCGCGAACAACTGTGACCAAAATTGCGGATTTTATTTTGAGTCGACTATTTTTAGTATCGCTTTTAAAATATTACCACGTGTAGAACCCTTCATTGCCTTCCAAATTAAGCAAAGTTTGTGTTTTTATTATGTACGAGTACTGAGATATAAATTACGAAACAGAGAGGGGTTTTCACTTTTCGTTCAACTTCAGCACGCTGTATAAAAAAAAAACCATTTTTAATTTCTTTCTTTTTCTCGCGTTGCGTTCTCTTCACACCCTTCTTTTAGCCAAAATACATTTCGTTAATAGTATTTGCCTTGGTTTTGAGTTTTAAGCATATAAAGATGCTAAAAAAGAGCAAATGCCGATGGTGGGATTTGACGATTTTCGTGTGTGGCGTTTTTGAACCACTCTCAATCTCAAAGTATTCGAAAGAGAGCATCTATATTTTTTTAGTGTGATATGTATGCAAGTAGGTAAGACCACATTATAACTACTATTTATTATTCGTCGCTCCAATCTTTGTAAAAATCCCCAAACATGCCTCCGCAAACAACTGTGACCTAAATTGCGGATTTTTTTTAGTCGACTATGTTTAGTTTTGTTTTTAAAATAATACCGCGTGTAGAACCAGGGTGTCGAACCGAAATGTTTTTCGTTCCGGTTTTCGTTCCGGTTCAGGGAAAGCGGTTCAGCTCCGGTTCAACTCCGGAGTGAAAAAATAAAGGTTCAAACCGGTTCGAACCGGTTCGTACTCATATACTACAAAAACAATTGACGACAGCAAAAGATAAACTATGCATATTTTATAAATGTGTTACATATAGAAGCAAAGGCTCCCATTACTGTGTGCAGGGGTTTCCCCAGGAATTGAAATCAGGGGGGGGTGTCTAAATTTTTTTGGGGGGGTTTAAGGGGGGGGGGGGGCATTGCGAATATTTGAGTCGTTGTCAATTAAGAGGGTGCCTTCGGAAAAACGAGGGGGGGGGTCTAAACCTCCCCCCCCCCCCTAGGGGGGGTCTGGGGAAATCCCTGACTGTGTGGAACGAACGAGCTAGTGCTGGGGCACCTCGGGACGTGGGTGAAAGCGCAGTTCAATGTCAGGCCGCTGACCGAAGAAGCAGGACGTCGTCATGCATATCCGGGGAAACACGGCACCTCTGAGACGATAGAATGAACTTCAGTGCAGAAAAGGCTCACTGCACGCTGACCTGGGTCGCAGGCACTCCCAGGGCTACTTGCGCCAATGGGTAGAGTTCTTGATGGCGTTCCCTTCTCTCCTCCCAAAACTGTAACACGTTAGCGGCCCTTGAAAGCCGCGGCTCCTTATCTAAGAATGTTCAGAAGAGCTGGGCGCCTGGATGTTTGTGTTTCTGAGGAGAAAACGTTTTGGTCCTTGCAGTCTCTGCTACCAGAGATCGAAGCTGTTTTGCTGTTTTCTGTAGCTCTAACTGTTGATTGAATCCCCCCTCCACTTCCTGGTGCTAGACTTTAATTTCGGACAGATTATTAAGTCCGCTGAGGTATTTTGAAAGCAGATGAGATGCGCCACAGTATGGCAACTAGTGCAGGTTCTAAAATATCCATCGGCCTTTCTATCGCTCTCTTATCCGATCAGTTGTACAATGAAATCAAGGCGTTTAAAGCAAATTGCACACAGCTCTACAAAATTGAAGACAAGAAACACCAAACAAAGATTAAACTGAACGCAAAAAAAAAAAAACAAGGACAAAGAGAGGTGAAAAGCCAACTAGCCCAACTCACTGTTTTGCCACCTAACAGGCTCATTCGTTGGTCACTTTTGCTGACGTACGAATTGGGTATTTTCTTTGATAAGCCATTTCCGGTCCCCAAGAAAAGATTAGGAGGAATGTGGGCATTTGTTAAAGAAATACATAAGACCAGAAATCCCAGAGAATTTATAGTTACTGTGGTCATTTCGTTTCAGTTCTCGAGACGAACTTTTTAAACTTTGAAGACCGTTATGTGAAAACCTGATAATGGAACATCATAGAGCTTTCCGCTACCAATTTTTTGCGCTTTTTGACTTCCCACTTGAACGAAACACCGCAAAAGGAATTGATCAGTTTTGCCCAGGAACGAAAAAATAATTATTTCGGTCCATTTCAACTCCGGTTAGCGCGAAAGTAATTTGTTTTCTTTAATTTTTTTTTGTTTACTTTTCAGGTTACTATGTTTTTCGCCACGCACTTTTCACGCAATCTGACTTGGCGTATGAACCGAAAACCGCATGGAAAACATATCGGTTCCTCTCCGGAGCGAGAAAAAATATTTCGTTCCGAGTCAACTCCGGTTCGCGCGAAAATAACGGTTTTTTCCGGTTTTCGGTTCACGGTTCGGGTTCGGTTCAATACCCTGTGTAGAACCTTTCATTGCCTTCCACATTATGTAAAGTTTGTGCCTTAGTCAGGTACGAGTAATGAGAAATAAATTATGAAACAGAAAAGGTTTTCACTTTTTGTTCAATTTGAGCACGCTGTAGAAAAAAAGTTTCTTTTATTTTTTTTTTGCGTCGCGTTTTTTTTTTTTCACACTTCTCTTTTATTCAGCATACATTACGTTACAGGTATATGCACTAGTTTTGAGTTTTAAGCCTCTAAATATGCTAAAAAAATACTGATGGTGGGTTTATGGGTTATAGCTGTATATTTTATTCTTTATTTTATAAATCTAAGGGACGTTGAATAAATGCCCAAATAGAAGACATTAATGTCGTTAGGCGTATAATAACAAGTTCGCAATTCCACACGTCTAAACACTATAAAGTCGCAACTGTCGGAAGCGGGTTTTCAGACAACTTTCGCCGGTGCAACGATTGGAGAGGTCTCAAGCCTAAACCCTATGCACAACATAATCTATACTACGTTAGAAATATCAAAGTATAATATTGTAAAACATTAGAGTAACATACAGTTCCTGTAGAAACCTAGATTTTTAAATGCGAAATAGCAAATTTTAAATGCAAAATTCATGTTGATAAAAAACAGAATCATTTTTATTTATTTGCCACTCTTGATTTTTTTACGTTTTTATTTTACTCTGCAAACAACTGGTGGGTTCTAAAATCCTTTTTCTGGAGTTCTGCGCCTCTACAGATGCTAGAGAACAGTGCCTTCCGAGTACGGGTTTACAACGAGTGGAATGTGTGTGTAATGTTCGAGGCAGTCAGTTGTGGTGGCAATAATACTCACAGAAAACGCTGTAAAGCTCCTCCCGGCTTTATTACGAAATAGCGAGCGAGCCGCGGCCCTTGGGCTCTTTCCCTTGCAACGTTTCCCTATCGCCTCTCCTGACCTTCGCGATAAGAGCTATCGGCCTCGCATCAGGGAAGAAGGGTCGGGAAGTCGCTTGGCGGTACCATCCCAAAGGAGAGAAAGAAAATACAAAAACGTTCAAAAGGCTCGTTGGCCGAGCACACTGGTATAGTGTTGAGATCGGACAGACTCAGGAAAGCGCTTTCTCAACTTCGAGTACCACGATCCCCCAAAGCGATGGCGGAAACGTTCAGTGCGGACCGCGTTTATTGTGCCGATTATCAACGCCGGCACAAGAAAATGGTTCTACGGAATAAGGACTTCAAGTGTGTCACCGCTCTGGATTTGAACTCACTCAGGAGAATTTTGGATCCTTGCCCTGTGCCCATCCTGGAGACTGACGAGCTGTGCATGAACTGCTTCAGGTATTTATCATCCCGCGTTTCTGACTACCTGGAAGCAGGAACAGCTGGACCCTCGGATAAAGACAGTGACTATGTTGACAAGGCAGGATCTGTCGTCGAACTTAACAAGTGCGTATCATCACTGGATATAGAGGTGTAACCGTTCAGAATGCCAGATGAATTGCGAAAAAGATCTCTTCGTTCATACTCCGGAAGAAAGCAGAGCCAAGTCGAGGATGCTGTGAAGTCAAAACTACGGCGCAAGATCAGTGACGCATATGATGTGCCAGAGGAGGAACTTAATAAGACATATTCTAACAAAATGTGCGCGGAATGGGAAGCGAACGTTCGAACAGCAAACGAGAAAAGCACTTCGATCAAGGAAAAATGTCAGTTGCTGACGTTGTTTCCGAACGAAATGACAAAGCAACAAATACTGAATACTGTTCCTGCGGCTACGAAGTATTTGATTGACAAGTCGAGGAAGCTGAAGGCAGCTAATGGAGTATGGACGCTTCCCGATCTGTACACTTCAAACAAGCTGAAAGAATCGGATGTTGCGACCGCTCTCCGCTACTTTTTAGAAGATGAGATGGACTGCTCCATCCAAAGCCCAAACAAGAATGATGTTGTTACCGTAAACATATCGGGAACCAAGGAGTGTGTTGTCAAACGCTACATGACTCGCTCTATTCGCGAATCATATGCTCTTTTGATGAAAGCTCATCCAGATATCAAGCTTGGTCTAACAAAATTTTATACGTTGCGGGCAAAATGGGTCAAGATTGCTCCGTACCGGGACCAATGTGTGTGCGCACATTGTGCGAACTTCGAACTGCTGTTAGCATCAATAAACAACACCTCATCAATACATTTCACTAAGAAGGACATCACTGCGCTTTGCATGTGCGCCAACTCATCAGAAGCCTGCATGCTCCAGGAGTGCAAGAAATGCCCTGGAGCGAAGATTCTAAGTGCGCGTACACTACACCTCGATCCCGAAGAAGAAATAGAAATTGCAACGTGGGAATCGGGAGATCTGATCAAGAAAACGCTCAGTGTAGTCGTATTTATCAAATTGGCGAGAGATTGCGTCGAAAAGTATATCACCCATGAGTATATAAAAGACATTCAAAGAAAGGCAATATGGGATGCTAAGTCGAATCCGTCATCCAAGTCTATAGTGCTTCATTTCGACTTTGCCGAACATTGGAGCATAGTACTCCCAAAGCAAGTGCAGGGGTATTACTGGCAAAAGAAGCAACTAAGCATTTTCACCTGCGTTGCAACGACACCCAGCACTACAAAAAGTTTCGCCACAATCAGCGACGATCTTCGTCACGATTCCGCGCACGCCATCCTCGCGCTAAAGAATATTGTTGAGGTCCTCGAAGAAGAAGAGCCCATCTTTACAACTTTAACATATATCTCGGATGGTGCGGTGATGCACTTTAAGAACAGGTTTCAGTTTTACGAAATGGGTGAAAGCGGCCTTCTTTCAAGGTGGTTGTTCTCTGCGAGCGGGCACGGCAAGAACGCATGCGACGGCATTGGTGGCCTCCTAAAGCACCATGCCACACTACACAACATGCGAGAGCCTGCGAATGCTGCAATCCTCACTTCTAGAGACTTCGTGTCGGCGCTTACATCAAAGCAAGGCAAGACACGAATTATCGACTTGATTACCATGGACCTCATGAAGTTCCGAGAAGAAATGAAGAAGAAGTGGGAATCTGTTGGCTCAGTGCCTGGTCTCCGTTCGTGCCACGTTTGGTACAAGCAACCATCAGAGGTCTCCACCGGGAAAAGAGTGCGAAAAGCTTGGACTGCTAAGGAAATTCATCACTGAACTTGAATCCTCTGACCGTTCTTGTCAAGCGCGTAGCATGTATAGCTGTATTGTGCTATTTCAAACTTTATTACTTAATCGCTCACCGTAAATAAATATATCGTAAACCACCCAAAGGAAACTTCAGCTCCATTTTTTTTAGTTGATAGTTATCCTACAAGAATCAAAGTAGTCAAATATCCTTATAAAAAGTTTCGAGAACCTCTGAAATTATTTGAGGTAACTGTGCCATTTTGTGTGTTATCACGCTGAGCTCGCCTGAAAGCAGAAAACCTCGAAACTTGGAAGTAACGAATTTGTAAAGCTGATCGTGTTCTATATTTTATTTAACATTACTAAAAATGAACAAATCCATAAATCATACGTAACGCATAACGCCCTTGACGGGTGCCTTACTTCTCATTACCTTGAATGCGATACTAATAAATATATACCACTATCTCTGATCTACAAAAAATAATGTAGTTAAAATATTATTTACTAAACGCCTCTTAGATAATCAAAAAAATATATATAAAATACACAGTTATGCCCTTTAAGCCTCGAGGCCTCTTCATAACCCATAAACCCGCCATCGGCATTTGCTCTCTTTTTAGCATTTTTAACGGCTTAAAACTCAAATCTAGTGCATATACCTCTTAAGAAGTGTATACTGGCTAAAAGAATGGTTCGAAAAGGACGCGACGCAAGAAAAAAAAAACAAAAAAAAAAACAAATTACCTATACATGTTTTTTTTTTTTTTATACAGCATGCTGAAAATGAACAAAAAGTGAAAACCTTTTGTGTTTCATAATTTATTTCTCATTACTCGTACGTGATTAAGGCACAAACTTTACATAATGTGGAAGGCAATGAAAGGTTCTACACGTGGTAATATTTTAAAAGCGATGCTAAACATAGTCGACTCAAAATAAAATCCGCAATTTTGGTCACAGTTGTTCGCGGAGGCATGTTTGGGGATTTTTATAAAGATTGGAGCGACGAATAATAAATAGTAGTTATAATGTGGTCTTACCTACTTGCATACATATCACACTAAAAAAATATAGATGCTCTCTTTCGAATACTTTGAGATTGAGAGTGGTTCAAAAACGCCACACACGAAAATCGTCAAATCTCACCATCGGCATTTGCTCTTTTTTAGCATCTTTAGAGGCTTAAAACTCAAAACCAAGGCAAATACTATTGACGAAATGTATTTTGGCTAAAAGAAGGGTGTGAAGAGAACGTAACGCGAGAAAAAGAAAAACATTAAAAATGGGTTTTTTTTTATACAGCGTGCTGAAGTTGAACGAAAAGTGAAAACCCTCTCTGTTTCGTAATTTATATCTCAGTACTCGTGCATAATAAAAACACAAACTTTGCTTAATTGGGAAGGCAATGAAGGGTTCTACACGTGGTAATATTTTAAAAGCGATGCTAAACATAGTCAACTCAAAATAAAATCCGCAATTTTGGTCACAGTTGTTCGCGGAGGCATGTTTGGGGATTTTTACAATAATTGGAGCGACGAATAATAAATAGCAGTTATAATGTCGGCTTACCTACATGCCTATATATCATACCAGAAAAATATAGACGTTCTCCTTTGAATACTTTGAGATTGAGAGAGATTCAAAAACGCCACACACGACAATCGTCAAAACCTCGTAGTTCTTTCCCGCTTCTTCGAGATTTTTTTTTCTCAGAAACTAAACATGTCAGAACATTAAAATAAAAAGGATTGTTCTTCTCGGAACATGCGCCACGAAATATAAAAATTTGAAGCAAAATAAAAAATACGACTGCCACTCGTTGCCTGAATCCAAATGAAACCGCCCATATATATATATATATATATATATATATATATACATATACAATGGGCATGGTGGCGGGAGGCCGAAGACGTGGGTATAACTGGTAAGAAAAAACCCTTGGTGAAAACAGCAACAATGGACGATTTAATCTTCGACGTTTCGGCCGGAGTCCGGCCTTTGTCAGGAAGTCGGGCCTTCCTGACGAAGGCCGGACTCCGGCCGAAACGTCGAAGATTAAATCGTCCGTTGTTGCTGTTTTCACCAAGGGTTTTTTCCTACCAGTTATATATATATATATATATATATATATATATATATATATATATATATATATATATATACATATATATATATATATATATATACATATTTATATATATATATATATATATATATATATATATATAGATAACAATGAAAAATGTACATAGTTGCAGAGATTTCGCTCAAGTTAAGCCACCGTGAATGTGCAATCGAACTTATTCGCTTTTGTGAGATCTCTGAATGGTGCTGCCTCTCCAAAGAGTGAATACTGCAGACGACATCGTTTTACGGGCTCTTTTCCGGGCTCTTCACGGCGGCCCAAACAAAGGCTAAGAAATAGGAAATAGGATCTTTATCTTGAGAGCTCCATATGGAATGTATACTGCAACAGAAACAGATGTCTATGTGCGAGGTTTGATGGAGGCGCGATCGAAAAAACCCTCGAATGGTTTCTCTCGTGCCCATATTTTGGGTCGTTCATGTACCACGGGATTCTACTCGGGTTATTGTAACTGGTTCCCGAAATTGTTTTTTTTGTTAGTCTGTAGGCTCGTTGATTTATTTATTTAAAATTTGCGCAAGGCCAGGTGATAATTGCAGAGGGGAATGGGCTACAAGTTTAACAAACCAAAATAAAACCAAGAACAGATTCTAAGATTGATAATAATAATAATAATAATAATAATAATATAATAATAATAATAATAATAATAATAATAATAATAATAATAATAATAAAATTAATAATAATAATAATAATAATAATAATAATAATAATAATAATAATAATAATAATTATAATAATAAATTTATTTGTAAAGGAAGAGCATAATCAAGGCGCAATGCAGGTTCGCCAAAGCCATCATGGGCTAATAATAAATAATAATAATAATAATTGTATTTGAACACGCATTTAACAAGGCTGATACACGGGCCTGTCAAAGCCAGAAGCGGCTTGTGGGACAGCACCCTACAGTTCATGCTTAAAAGAGTCCCCACAAACAAGAAGATCAAAACACAAACTCAAATACAGATGCAGAACAATGTAGGTGATGACGGTGATTCCAACATATGCACACAGAAAAATACAGTCACAACTTCTCCCTAATACCTTGAAGTGATTCTTTCAATTTTTTTTAAGGAGTCCACAGCATAGATATCATCTGGTAAATTGTTGAAAATAAATGGAACGTAAAAATGTCGTACTCCTTTTCCGTACTTTGTTTCTTAGAAAGGCACTTCAAACCGCTCAACACGCCGAAGAGGTGTACATAGGACACCAGGTATCTTAAAATTATCGTTCCAGAAGTATTTTAGAACAACCGTGTGTACAAGTAAAGGATCAAAGAAAGGCAAACCCAAGCATGTTAGCATTTCTTCTTCAGTTTTTGACACTGCACCGTACATTATGCTTTTAAATATCCCTTTCAAAACAAAGTCAATTTTTTTTGCCCCACAGTCCTGGGCTGTGACCAAAAATAGTTATCCCGTAGTGTAATACACTGTATGCTAAAGCGTGAGTTATCGTCTTTTTGGTTGAGATTTGGTTTTATACAGCAAACAGGATACATTTAACAGCTTTCTACAAAGGTGTGACAAATGGGCTTTCCACGACAAGTCATTCTGAAATTGTATTCCTGGATAGTTAACATTATCCACATAAGACACAGTACAACAGTTGCAGGGCGTACACCCAGATGTATGCATGTAAAGTGCATACATCGGTAGTTATAAATTTAAGTGGGTTATGAAAGCAAACAAGCTTAGTTTTATTTATACTGATCGTGGGACAATTAGCTCTAAACCAGTCATGTATGTGAAAAGTGTCGTCTTGGAGTAAAGTGATTCCTGCAACATAATCAAGGTGTTGTAATAGCAATACCGTGTCATCGGCGTATTGAAATAATTTACATGAGGAAACTGCTCTTGACATATCGTTTACAAAGATGTTAAAAAGGAGAGGTGACAAAACGGATCCCTGAGGAACCCCAGCTTTTAAGCTAACTTTGGAGCCTCGGCAATTACCCATCGAAACTAGTTCTGTCCTTCCCGACAAAACGTTCTGAAGTAGTGAAAGGAATGTAAAATATTATGACTCACAATATCGAATGCCTTTGCCACATCACTAAGAAGTGCGCAAGCAACCTGATGCTTTTCAAAGGTACGATTCAATTCATCAGCAAATTCTTCTAGAAGTAGCTGTATCCCACGTCCACTGACGAACCTATATTGAGTTGTCGATAGAATGCATTGGGGACAGCGGGGATGTGCATGGGGGACAGCGGGGCTTGGATTGCCGGCTGCAAAGCGGCGTGTACGGGGGTAGAAGGAGGGGGCGGGGCAAAATGGCTTAATAGTTTTGTAATTAGTAGCCGCACACTCTCGGCACGAAGCGGCGTGAACGCAGGCCGGGGGGGGGGGGGGGGGGGGGGTTAACGCGCTTCGAGTTACACACGCGCCGTCCGAATTCGAAATTTAAGTTCAAGCGCGTTGCGTAGCAACCAATCCGGCGTGAGCGTCGTTGCTAGGTGTTCTATCACCTGCGCCATAAAATTAGTAATGAACCGAATCTGCCGAACATTTGATTCGGCAAAGTTCTGCACATGCCGAAATTTAGAAGGAAAGTTTGGCAAAGATTTGGCAAAAATTCGGCAAATATCTGCGCACGCGCACGAACGCGACGGGTCATGAATCGCAAAGGGACGCCGCGGAGTCGCGCGGTTACCATCGTACAGTTTAGTACAATCAGCGGTTACAGCGAGGTGTGGAGTAGGCGACACGGTAGCTCTGCGTTTGTGAGCTTTTGCAAGTGACCAATGATGCGGTGCATTCTGGATAACGTGATTTTCATTTGACATTTTCTTTGATGAAATGAGGTAGTTGAAACATTGACTGACAACTGACAATTACGCTCAGTGTTCGCAGCCCACTGCCGTCAAACGGGGCAGAGCCACGAGAGCTTGTCAGAATGTATGGGATGCGGCTGGAATCCTCGTCATAATGTGATACATGTTTTCCCTCTTAATTTATTTCCTTTTTACGCACTCTCTGTAGTGTGTATATTCTGTACATTTATATATTGGTTTTGTTTTTTCAGATATGGTAGCGGGCTGGCAGGCAATGTCACATCGTGCATCGTAGGCTCTTGCATGGCAGGGCTGGGACGGTCATCCTCTCATGCTAGAGCATTTTCGTTCAAAGTAGCCGAAGCGTCAAGTAGTGGGTTGACCCTGTCATCCTGCACAGACGTGCAATGCAAGTGTAACGCGTTCACCGCAAAGTACGTTGTTCCTTCCCCACTAGAGACCATATATGGACACAAACCTAAAAAAAGGCAGGTTTCCTGCATTTGACAGTCATGCTGCACTCCAACGACACTTCAAGAGATCTGGGTTAAAGGGCTCGGGACGGTCCATCCTGTCTTCGTTGATGGAAGCCACACTTGAGCCACCGCCACTGCAGACGGTTGGAGTTAATGTCGAACAGAGAGGGCGGGATTTCATCGCTTAATATTCTTTATGCTATATACTTTCTAGGTGGTCATGTACATGAAAGTTACAGCCCGGACCTGCCATGCCACCTGAGCAGGCAATTCTACGAGAGCAGTGTGCTGTTGACTGCATTTCAAAAATCGTCACTTGAAGAACCCACCCGAAGCAAGGGCAGCAGGGAATGGCTGCGTCAACGACGCCTGGGGAGATTTGATCATCTTGCTGCCGCGGCCGGGGCTGCGGCCAAGAGGGATTTTTATGTCACGTGACCAGCTTCATGGGGACAAGGAGGTACCTCGCGTCCCTGCCCAATGGCGGCAAAATCCGTATCGCTTCAAGCACAAAAGCCTAATTTCGCTCGCAGAAACTGACTGCAGTGACTTTCAATGGAAGTCCAATTGACCGCCCCTTTATACTGTAGGAGCGGCAGGTAAGTTTACGGCCAGGGAGGGTAAATATAAGCCAAAATAAAGAAGAAACCACGCGAGATAAAAGTGGTGGCAGCATATTTATATACCTCCGCCAGGAGCGGCGGCTCGCGCCTTCTGCTGTGGTCGAGAGGTTAGAGCTCCGGTACTTGACGTCGCGGCGTGAAAGCCCCGAGTTCAAGTCGCGCTAGGAGCTTTTTTTGTATTTTGCGCATGTCACGTTTCAACTGTGATCCTTTTGACGAATCATCCACTTGCACTACTGCGCCTTACACAGTTTTTACTGTTGGTCCCACTTGTTCAATCGAAACACCGGGAAGAAAAAAAAATATCAAAGCCCGTTAACGCGCTAATACAATCGTTTCATGATTTCCATTAAAAGAAAACCAGGATAACAACATCGGCATGACTTACACACAAACTGAGCCGAAGCAAGCATTCTTTCCCCAGCAACTACATTTTTATGTGTTTTTAAATATGCAACGCTCTTGCTACGACTCTTTTTAATAACAGGAGGCACCTATTTAGTACTAATAAAGAATGCAATTAAGACAATTTAAAAAAAAAAAACTTCCAGAAAAATAAGAACAAATAAAAAAAGACTAGCAACTGTGGATTCATTTATTGAGCGAAATCTGACCGGCAAGGCAGCAAGTCAAACGTCTTAGAAAGTCGTAAAACCGAAATAAAAGAGATCAAACTTTTACTAGCATGGAATGTAATAAAAGGTATATTTTTACTCTTTACATTTTCTCTGGCAATCGTTTTCTAATATTGACACATTACTTGTTGAATTTTAGTTAGAATAGCAGCCGATCACAACCGAATGCAAAAATGAATCAGGCGTCGAGATCGCAAACCATCTCTATAACGCAAACACCTAAAATGACTTTGGATCAAAAAATGGAATTAATTAGAGCAGTTGGAAAACCAAAACAACTAATTCTAGAGAAATTCAACAGCACAGTTACCTGGCGAACGAAGAAACGGGCATGGGAAGATATTGTCAACTTTCCGCGGAGTGCACGGCAGATGCAGGAGGCGTGGCGGAAGTTGGTAAAGAAGGCCAGAGACACGTATGCGCTCTTCCGAGGTCACGAACAACGAACTGGTGAGTAAGAACTACCCACCCAATGACTTTATAGAGCTCACAGGGCCTTGTCTATATTCTTAGTGGAAGTGCAGTCAAATATAAGAAGAAAAAAAGAGAGGGTTTCCGGCGCAATTTGAATTCGGGACTTTCACGCCGCGACGTCAAGTACCGGCGCTCTAACCTCTCGACCACAGCAGAAGGCGCGAATTTCTGTGAGCGAAATTAGGCTTTTGTTTCAAGCGATACGGATTTCTCCGCCATTAGGCAGGGACGCTAGGTACTTCCTTGTCAACATGAAGCTGGTCACGTGACATAAAAATCCCTCTTGGCCCCAGCCGCGGCCGCTGCCGCAAGATGAGCAAACCGCCTCTGGGGATCATCCTATGCACATCTGGCTCGATCCGAATGCTGCGTCACGAGAGAACTGGATCGCCAGGTGGCTCAACAGCACGTTTCGTGGGAATGACACGAGGGATGTATCTAGGTCCTACATGCTTGAGACAAAATAATAACGACCTGATTCAAAATGTTTTACTGTTCACAGGCCTTGCCACAGTAACAATAAAGCAGAACAGCACATTAAAAACTCGGAGAGTTTGTGCACTCGGGCTCTGACTTTTGCAAATATTATGTTTACCTTTATTCAACGCTTTATTGTGATTTGAATAGACAATCTCAAGTCTAGTAATGTAGTCGAGGGCTTTTCTCATTGATGTTTATATTACACACAACCTACTAGGCATATAGGAAGCGTAAGCCCAGACACCACCTGCGCTTCTTTTCAAACTGCGGGTATCTTATCTGGGTATTCGTCAGTACACGTGAGGATGGTTTTCATGATTCTTCATAATGCTGCAGAAAAGCTAACTTCAAGCCACTTTGGGAACATCCCAAGATATTTCGGTGTCTCTTGCAGGCTCAAAACTGGCCAACACAGGATGCATGCCGAGGCTACTGCAAAGCTTGCTACATCGCTTTGCATGATTCTCTCTCTACTCATGCATTGTGTCCTTCTTTCTGAGCAAGGGCTGGAAAACACTTTCTTAAATAATTAACATCCAGCATTTGCTGTGTTCACAGCATTGCGGTAGGTGCTGGCATGTCAAGCATAGAGTTCACAATGGTGGGATTTGGCTGTATGACCTAACGGCCACACCTATGGCACTTGAAGTCCGCAAGTGGCATGTCGTTATTAGACCGTATCTTATCAGAGTCAATGGGGAATTGTAGTAGACCGTTTCCGCAGAAAGCTAAGCACCCGGATAGCGCTCTGTAATCCGCCACAAGACCTTGAACTATGCAGATAAGGCTTGCGGCGCGCATGCGCAGCTGCGGCGTTTTCTTCACGGATACCGTAGCGGAGGAGGAAAACGGTCTACTACAATTCCCTAATGAGTTATCCTTGCGCTATTTCTATCGTTTGTTCAAAAACATGATAAATGTTTATTGCAAGAGTACAAAACTGAAGTTTGTGCATGAATACATTTTTTTGAGTTTGTGTCGAATTAACAATGGGCCCTAGCAGACGACTGATGATTATTTTGAAGCACCTAGCGGTCTTTTGACGCGCAGCCTAAAGCTTGGTTACACAGTGCCTGCTATTCAATAGGCCCCCCTCATACTATGGTGCCTGCATTCCAACTTCAACTGGTGTGTGTAATGCCCCATAGCGCCCATGCACAAAACAAATCCTGAAGTGTGCAAGAAATTATGTCGCAAGAGCAGGAATGTCATTCTGTTGGATATCGTGATCTTGGCAATTGGTCGTGGCAGGCGCCTGCCAAGAGACC